>CM017192.1:7595568-7738068 GCA_004837865.1 Musa balbisiana | reverse complement strand
GACAGCTTTGCCTTCTTCGATTCCCAAACCTTGCTGCTTGGGCGGTTCAAGGATGCAGCTGAGAGTGTCGGCGACTGCGCGGCCGGCGCAGACCAAGTCGGCCACCTTGTACGAGCTGCTGTCGGTGGAGAAGACGGCGGGGCCGGAGGAGATTAAGGCGGCGTACCGGGTGCAGGCGCGGCGGTGGCATCCGGACGCGTGCCGGACGGCGGTGGACAAGGCCTACTTCGCCGAGCGTTTCATGCGAGCACGGGAGGCCTATGAGGTTCTCTCCGACCCGTCGCGCCGCCGGGACTACGACGTCTCGCTCCTTCGGGCCGACGGATGGGCCATCGCCGTTGGTGGCGGGGTGGTCCTCCGGAAGGGCGGCTGCGCGTGGGGGTTCGGGGACTGGGTAAGCCAGCTGGAGGGGCTGAAGCGGCGGTGCGCCGTGGAGGAGGAGGAGAGCTGGGGGAGTCGGATGAGGAGGGCCCACGATTCGAAGGCTTCCGATTTATGGTGTCTACTTGGGTTTTCTGTTAGTGAGTAGTAGCAAAAGGAATCATAGGACGTGCCGTTAAGAAGTTAAAATATCGAAAGATAATATATTAATATTTTATATTTTAAATAAGATTAGATAAAATTTTAGAGATAAAAGGAATTTTTAGCTTAAAATATATTTTAGAAGATTTCAAATAAGATTAGATAGAGTTGCAGAGATTAAGAATTTTTATATTTGAGATCTATAAATAGAAGGTACTAGATTAATTCAGTATTAAGTCTTAAGTCTATAAATTGTTTAAAATCTATTTTCTTTTGAGAAGTTGAATAAAAAAATAATCTTGATATTTCTTCTTCTATTTGGTATGATTTTGGGTTAGTAGTATTTTGTTACTACTATTTGAGAAAATGTTGTACTTACATATGATCTTTTTTTTTCACATGATATTAGAGCCACAAAGATGATAGTTTATATTTCAATATTTCTTTAGTGAAGAAAATAATCTTTTTCGACTATGAAAAATTATAGTGGAGTTGGTGAACTTGGTATTGAACTTCTCAATCACTCTAACTATAAGATCAATGTAATAACAATACCAATTGTATAGATGAAGACATCACGAAGAGATGGAGGACTTTAAAAACAAAGGTTAAATTTATATTAAAAATATCTATTTCTCATAATCTCTTTGAATATATTATTCATTATAAATCAACTTTAGAGATTTATGACTCAGCTTCAATATTTGGAGAGTGATTTGACAAATACTATCCAAGGTGATCTCTTCTAAATATTTTTTGAAGATTAAAAACTTATGTTTAGATATATCATTTTTAGATTCAGATGAGCATATTTTTGATGCATAAATGAAACGTTATATTATTCATGGTCTTTGATAAAAATATATATATGTTCAACGATCATCCTTTATAGAGTTAGAAAATCTTCTTACGTCTCAGGAATCCCTAGCTCGTCAATTAGCAGGAGTTTATACTTTAAGAGAGATGAAGATGCTCTTTTTATATATAAAAAAGGATAATAATAATGATAGAGTAAAGAAAGATGATGTTAACATTAAATAAGAGTATGCTTCAACGGTGCAAATTAAAAGAAGGTCAAGTGTTATAGATGTAGTAACTTAGGCCATATTAAAAAAAACTATCATATAAAGATTAAAAAAATATATTATAAATAAAAAAATTATTCTAATGTTATTGATCAAGATTGAAACAAATGCTTTATGGTCGAAACTATTAAGAACATAACATCTATCAATTTTGAAAATGACTATACTATTGATTTAGGATATGATCATTGGTGATGGTACTAAATTTACTAATTTTCATCAATATAAAGGTAATGATGCAATTATCATGTTAGATAATATTGTTCACTAAGTGAAAAAGAAAAGTACTATAATAATCTCAAATAATAATCATATTATATTGAAGAGTGCATATTATATTAGAAAAATCTTTTCTCTATTACAAATACAATTAATGCTGGAAATTATATATTTTTTAGTCCTAATGAAGTCATGTTTCTTTACAATATAAAAGAATTAAATACAGATATATTACATACTGGTAAAAAGATTAAATATTTCTATATTTTATCAACATTAACCTCTTATATTGATAAGATGAGCACAAATGATGGTGCATCAATCTAGATTTGGTCATATAAATTCTCTTAAATTGAAGATTATAATATAGAAAAGTTTTATGAATGATCTTCTTAATATTACTACTTTCAGAAGGGCATCAACATGATAAAGTACACAGGCAACCTTTAGATAGATCACTTTTAAGATGTAAATTTTCTTTGGAGTTTATTCATAGCGATCTATTGGGCCTTACTCAAACCTTATTTAGATTCTTGTTATATGCTTCTCTTTATTGATGATTTTATAAGTTTGGGTCTATCTTGTGAAAGAAAAATCAAATTATTTTTAATTTTTAAGAATTCAAGTTAACAGCTCTCGAAAGAAAAATTAAAAGATTATGCACTGATAATAGCGAAGAGTTCACTTCTGATAGTTTCTTCTCTTTTTGCAAAGAGTATGGCATCAAAAAGAAACTCACATATGCAAATACACCATAATAAAATAGTGTGGCTGAACGAAAGATTCAACATCTCGTAGAGACTTATTGGCATCATATAAAGAATTTACCCAAAATCTTATGGGCAGAAGGTATGACATATGCAACTTATGTTGTTAATCGAACTTCTCTTAGTCCAATCAATCTGAAGTCTTTATATAAGTTCATGTTTAGTAAGAAACCAAATGTTAAATATTTCAGAGCATTTGGTTCTTTGTGCTATATTTACATATTAGACTCAAAGAGAAGCAAGCTTGATGCTAAGGCTAAGAAATACATCTTTATTAGTTATAATAAAAGGAAGAAAGGTTGAAAATGTATGGATCCAAGTATGTGGTATCTCGAGATTGTGTTTGATGAAGCTTCTTATCATTATTCTTCACAATTATTTTCTTTTGAAAATATTAATCACAATAATGAAAGTGATATATGTTCAAAACATGTTGTTGAGATTCTTTTGTCATCTAATACTCCCATAGATTTTAGCTCATCTTCTTCCTCATATGTATCTACTTCTATTATTTTTTCATCATCAACGATAAAGTAAAGCGATAGAGAGAGTAATTATATCCATAAAGAGGAAATTCCAACATTGATAATATCAAAAAGAATAATTATCATACTATTTCTTTTCTAAACCAATGATACTATTTTTAGAGATAATGTAAACATATGATACTATTTCTTTTCTAAACCAATTAATAATGAAGAAATGAATGCTCTTCATAAATATTTATGAAACTCGGGATCTTGTGTCAAGGCCTGTTAGTTTTTGTGAGGAATTTGACGGTATTTCAGATTTCACAAGTCTATTCTTGAATTTGGTATCTTGTGGATATAGTGCTTTCTGTACAAAATCCAATTAGATATTTTAGTGGTCTTCCATATAGTAATATTGGGTCAAGGGGTATTCCCAATAGTCCTAGAAGTTTCTGGATAGAGTAACTTTGATTCAAGAATTGGTGACGAAGAAAGTAACACAATGTCAATGGGGCAAGGTAAGTAAAGAGAAAGCTGCTATAGAGTCAAAGAAACACATCTGCATTGAAATCAGTCAGTGATCGAATGTTTGTAAAGCAGAAGGTAATACAAGGGTGAAAGGAAGCTCCTAGACCATCTTCTTACAGCCTTCCTTGACTAGCCAAAGAATGGAAGATCAAACATTTCGCCTGAAAGCACAACCAAGCTGCCATTGTAAAGTAATGGACAATTAAGCCGTTCAAACACGCCCAAGATGCATTGAGAATTATTATCTTGGTGGCTGAGCAAGTTCAGTTGGATTCCGAAGCGACTTATATCCAAAAATATAGTAGTGTTAATAAGTTAATATATCAAATTGATATTTTATCTTTTAAATAAGATTAGATAAAGCTTTAAGGATAATAAGTTCTTAATTTAAAATATATTTTAGAAGATTTCAAATAAAATTAAATATAGTTGTAGAGATTAGATACTCTTATATTTTACGTCTATAAATAAGTGGCATCTACATATGTAAATTAATTTAAAGGTGTTAAGTATTCAAGTCAAGTCATTGATCTGTAAAGTTTAATAAAAAAAATTATTTTGTTTTTGTTCGATTTGGTTTGATATTAGATTAATAATAGTATCTTATTACTATTATTTGAGAAAGCGTGGCACTGATGCTTTTTTTTCTAAATTATGCGACAGAAATGAGATATATCGACGTGTCCAACCATTACAGTAAAGCTCTTCACACGCGTACGACTGTGAGTCTTCTGCCGCCAAACGCAACCGTCGAGCACCTCCACGTGCCCTACTCTCTTCTCCATTTAAGCCTGGAGACCAAGCAGCTGCTTGAAGTCGTTGAGGAGCGAATTAAGCCATGTCGACGAGGCAAGAGCCGCGCGAGGAGCGGGAGAGCGACGCCGCGAGGAAGGCGGCGGACGAGGTCGCACCCTCCCGAAGTGGGCACGAGCGGGAAGGCGCCCGCGAGAAGCACCACCCGGGCGTCCTCGGGAGCATCAAGGAGGGCACCAAGTCCCTCCTCGGAGCGATCACCGGCAGAACGCAGGAAGCAGCGAAGAAGACTTCTGAGAGGGCCTGGCAGACCAAGGACGCTGCCGTCGAAAAGGCAAAGGATCACAAGGACCCCACTGTGGAGAAGACAGAGGAGAAGCTAGGCGAGTACAAGGACACGGCGACGGAGAAGGCGAGGGAGGGCACGGAGACGGCGAAGCAGAAGATGGAGGATTACAAGGATGCGGCGGCTGACGCAGCCCAGAAAGCCAGGGACTACTTGGCGGGGACAGGAGAAGCGACAAAGGTTTAGGCTTATCTGCCGTGAACGCTTCCGTTTCTTCTGGATTAAGATAATGGATAAGTGTTTCATTGCTTGACAGGGGAAGGTGAGGGAAGCGGAGGAGAGGGCGAGCCAGAAGCTGGAAGAGGCAGAGCGAGCAAGGGAGAGGGAGGAGGAAAGGCGAAGCACCGAGGTGCACAGAGCCAAGGGCACAGAGAAGTAAGCCTGTTTTATTCTGTAGGATATCGGGTTACGGATAGTTTGAGGATTTTGGTGCATTATGGTTGGTAGGGGAAGAGATGACAAGGGAGGAATTCTTGGTGCGGTAGGGAGCGTGGCGGAGACGGTAAAAGAGAAGCTGACAGCGTCTAAAGACGAAGATGAAAAGGCGGCGGACGAGCCGAAGAGGGAGGCGGAGAGCGTCGATCCCCATGGCAAGATGTGATGGGTTTCTGAGGCTTCTTCTTGTTGGTAATGTGTGCACGTGTGGGCACGTGTTTGCTGCATGATGAAATAAACACCGTCCATTGCGTGCTTTTGTATAAATAAAAGTGAGAGTGCTATTATCCGAACGGTTTCAGAGAAATTTCAACAATGAAAGACCCCATCACAATGATCAACAAAATCGAACTGTTTCTGAAAGAATGTATGAAAAAGCCATATATATGACGCATAAGTAGCAAACACTTTAAAGTGCAAACCGCAGGTAAAATTAATCCACATGAATTAAGCTAAAGGTTTTCTTATCATAATATACCTAAGGCATCCAGCGTTACGATTTTTTAGATCCGAGAGCTCCTGGAACTTCATCGTCATATCTTAGGCCTGATAGAAAAAGAGAAAAAAACCGATAATATATCAGCACACATAAATCGAACGGGTGAGTTAATTGATGTGGTTGCTACCTTGTTGGCTATGTTGTTGGACAGCCAATCAAGCCCCTCGTATAAACCTTCACCGGTCGTGGCGCAGGTGCTCTGTATGTACCTGGCAAATTGCAGCAGATCAAAATAACATCTTCGTGAGACTAATGTCATATTTGAACAGTCATCTGACAGCATTTCGTCATGGGAGAGTATGCTGAAGCTTTTTGTGAATCTAATAGCACATTAAACTGTTGCACGACATGACTATTCACGAAACAATAATGCTACAAAAGATGGTTCTTTGTAATCTATGATTGTGGTTTTCTAGAGTTGAATAGCCTTTAATTTATTGTAGACCTAAACCCAAATGTCTGATCAAGCACGCCAACCAATTACTTGTAGAACAATTAGACCCGCTAAGATAATAGAATGAAAACAAATCGTGGTTGCTTTAGATGATCTAAGTTGAAAATCCAGTGCAAACCATTAACAAATCGTTAATAACATTTGTACGATAGAAGAACGAAATCAAAGTTATGAACTTTTAGCTCAACAAGAAGGTATGTTATACCAGTGCCGTTGACGCAAGGAATGCAGACCAAGCTTGTCCGTAATTTCAGCAGCATTCATAGCATTTGGCAGGTCTTGTTTGTTTGCAAACACGAGCAAGACAGCATCACGCAACTCATCCTACAATGTTCAGAAAAATATGATTGGCGTCCAAGAAAGAAAGAATAGTAGTCAATTTTATTTGATGGTAGTCTTTGATGTTACAATGTCTCATGTCGCGGCAACAACACAATGGCTCCTCGATACTAAGTTCATGTTTAAGTTTATTTCATCACAAATTATAGCAATATCGTGTTACAACACGATTTGGTAATGAAATAAGAAGCAATGACGCACATTGCTCATGGACATTTATAGCTAGCTATAGTTTATGCAATGAGTTCCGTTTCCATGCTTGCCATAGATAACTGATAAAAAATGTAAACATTTAGTTGCCCACGAGATGATTCTTTTAAAAAAATTCAATTACACTATGAAGAGTTTTTGTGCAGAAAGAAAACAGACTACATATAGTAAGTACTCTTTATTCACTTAAAACCAATATGTTTGGGACCTTTTCTATCAATATCTAGTAAAAAGAATAGAAGGTAAAAAGTCAATAGATGACGTTATTATAGATAATAGTAAGAAGGCAGTTTTCTTTACATTGTCTGGTATAAATAAGGATATAGGTGGATTTATTCTTTCATCGTAAAACACTTCTGTAACAGACAAATGGTAACACAATCCAACTATACAAAATTGAAAAAGAAAGAGTGCCTACTTTACCAAGTAAAAAAATTAATCTCATGAAGAGATAACTAAATGATTTCTATAGGTGATGCTACATGACTCAGATGAGACTTCCTTATGGAGGCTTTTGAGACTTCTAAAAGAGGACATAAACTGCTGGGAAAAATTTACAGCTATCATTGCTCCAACAAGATGTGATGATAAATATTGTATCACAAAGTTCTTTTGGTCCCAAAAATTTACATATGATGGAAATTGTTCAAAACTTAAAAGAACAGCCCTTACGATAGTGATAATTCAATTTTGGATATAACTAGGTTAAATCAAGTGGTTTGTCTAACATTTCAATCCAGATTTACAAGTACATCACAAGCTTATAAGTCATAACTATATGTAACAATGTAGTCGGATTTCCTAAACAATGCTAAAGACATATCAATATCAAAGACTTCAAAATAGAGGCATACTGCACGATAAACTCACCTCGTTGAGCATCCTGTGAAGTTCATCTCTTGCCTCAACTACACGGTCTCTGTCATTGCTGTCGACAACGAAAATAAGACCCTGTGTGTTCTGGAAGTAATGCCTCCATAAAGGTCTAATCTGTTTTCACATCCCAGTTTACCACTATATCAGTCAAACTGTAATAAGTCATGCAGCCAATGCAACAATCATTTATAAGAATTTTCAAATTCTGTTTGATTTTGTCAAACATGATCGGATGCTGTTAGCATTTTAAGCAGAAGCTTACTCAATATCATCGAATTATTCACCTATTTTCCTATGCCAAATATTTCTTTACATCAGCATAATTGGCACATCTGAAAATGGCTATAAACCATCTCTAATACATAATAAGAAGAAACGTGAAGGATATTATTAACCAACCTACCTTGTCTTGGCCACCAACATCCCAGACAGTGAAGCTTATATTTTTGTATTCCACAGTCTCCACATTAAACCCTGCAGTAAAAGCACATAGTTAACAAATGAATAGAACAGACACAAAATTCTTGCATAATCCAATTTCATTTTGACAGTATCAAGTCATAAATGCCACACAATATGTTAAACCACAAAAATCAGATCCGCCAGAATACGAGAAAGAAAGAGTTCACAGGCATCCTTACTTTGTACTAGAATCTTGAATCTAGAGGAGCAACCAGCCAAAACAAATGTTGGAAGGGGAACGAAGGTGTGTGTGTGTGTCTTCATGACAATAATTCCAAAAGTTAAAGAATAAAGAAATACTATAATTCTCTTTATAGTCATTTAAATTTCCAATTCCCACCAAGACAAGTAATATAGTAGCACCTACCACATGTTTCATAGTATAATACAAATTGAATGGTGTTGAAGTACAGAAATATGATGAACATAAGCGCAAGCACATAAAAGCAGAACAATAAGAAATTACATAATACAGCCTTTTAGTCTGGAGAAAAATAACACAGCCAGTTATGATAAAGTTATATGATTTTGACTAATATTGCATCAGAAGAGCGCAAAAAATCATTAAAAGCAAATGATTAGAAGTTTGGTGAAGGAAGGAACCACACTGCTCGAGAATGTTAGATGTCGTATTGGCGATCTCATTTGTCATCAACTTTATTCAAAAGAAAGGACAACCTATGAAGGCGAGCAATTCTCACCGATAGTGGGAATGGTGGTGACGATTTCACCCAGCTTGAGCTTGTACAGGATGGTCGTCTTACCGGCGGCATCAAGCCCAACCATCAGGATCCGCATCTCCTTCTTCGCAAAGAGGCGGCTGAAGAGCTTCGCAAAGGTGAGCCCCATTCTTCCCGATCTGATAGATCCACAACATTAACATCATTGAAAACAAGGAAAAAGGATCCAGAATTGCACGAACCCAAGATTTAACAAGAGACAGATGTTGGATCCCAAATTTGCATCAGAGCGATGCAAAATTCAAAGATCTACCAGAAGCAAAGACGAGATGAAATCAAAGAACGAAAGGGAATGGGGTCTGGATCTCAGATCTACTAACCGAGAGATAGAAAACAACATATAATAAATAAGAGAAAAGCAAAGGATTCGAGAACGAACAACGAATCGGAGAGAATGATACGATCTGGGGAAGCAGAGAAGGAGAAGCACCTACGCGCGGCTCTTCTTCTTCCTCCTCTTTGCTCTTCTTTTTCCTCGTGACGGGTAGAAGGAGAGGGGGATGTAAGCGTTTAAAACGGGAAATAAATGCTATTTATGAGGGGACATGTTCCCATATGCCATAAATACCCTTCTCAATGCCCATTTTCTCGCCTATACCCTTTCCAAGTGTCTTTTTACATGTTAGTCCGTCAAATCATTTTATTTTACATATAAGCCCTCTAAAATCTAAATAGATTTAACTCAACATTTTGTCTTTTTATTTTGCAAAGGACACCTTCATACAAGTAAATATGATTTGCAGAAATGTATTATTTTTTAAATTATATATTTTGAGCTTGGTAATCTAAAAGAAATAGATAAACACTATAATATTTACATCATAACTAATCTTTTTATGTCATCTAACAATATTATCAGCTAATATATACATTTTTCATATCATATCGATTTGTCTGTATGGATATCGATCCAAGATATATGGTTATAAGTTGTCTTTATTCTTATCGTCTACATAAATATAATATTAAATTAAGATCGATATGAAAGTATTTTCAATAATCCCATGTTCGAATTGATTTGAATATTAATAATATATTTCCATAATAATTAGTATAAAGAATGACTTTTAAAAAAAATTAATTTTGTATATATATTTTGTATGCATTTGACTTTCAACCATGAAAAGACCCTTAATGATTGCTTTGCATTCAGCCTGTTTAGTTGATACATCCAATAGCCATAAAACTTCCCCTTGACATATCGTACACCTACATAATCGAGTTCAGTATATAAATAACATCAAATTCGCCTCTTTTCATTCACTTTATCCCTTATGATCCTGTTCTATTATACCGAGAAATGCTTGTCTTTATGATTGTGAAGGTTGACATTTGTTTCTATTTAAGAATTTAGCATGTCCATTACTTTGGTCCATGGCTCAATATCCGGTGTCCAAATTAAATGCTACTGGACATGTACTTTCGATTGATGCTGAAGAGTCAGTCGGATATGATATCTTAGCGTTATTCTCTCAATCATCAGTTACATAATTATGTCTATTTTAAATTTATTAAAATATACTTAGAATCATTTTGTAAGGATACATATTATAATTATATTTTATTATATAAAAAATTAATATCAATATCTAAAATTAAATAATTATAGATCGAAGTTTAGATGTGTATATCTTTTATTGTCATTCAGAAAATCTTTATCATCTTTATATGATATATAAGCCTACTATCATTCTATCCGAAAACTAAATTGATACAAATATGTAGGAAAAATTAAACTCATATTCTCTTATCTTTTTATATATTTATATGACCACTATAAGAGATGAAATAGAGACTAATGGGAGATAAGATAATATTTATAAAATCTCGTATGTATATTATCATGTGTTTTGAGTCATCAGGGGCTCTCTTTATTTAAAGGCAAGGGTATAAAATTTAGGATAAGTAAATAGGAGAGTCCATCTCATTAAGATCGTCTCTCGAGCAATCATACAATGATTAGATTTTCTTTTTATTAATTAATAATCATAATCATAATCCAGTCAAATTTATTATATATCTTACATAATTAAACATGATCACATAATCTAATATTCTTCCACATAATCTATTAATTGATAAGATATAAATAAAATAAAATAAAATTTTATTTAAAAATAATTTTACTAAATTAGATCTTGAAAGTTTTGAAAAGTATTTTACATGTGAGCATAAATTTTATAAAATAAGTCAATAAGTTTAATAAATATAATAATATTATATAAGTTTGATAATTAATATGAGTCATAGCGGTTATATGTCATTAATGTTATACTTCCATATATTTACCTGAACACTATTAGTCTTTCCTAATATAATTCATAATGACCCTTGTAAATTATCTTATCAAGAGAATCATGTTATCACATTTAACTATCACATACATATATATAAAATAAGATAACAAAAATAAATAAATTTAGTTAAATAAATAGAAAATATCAATAATAATATTTATTTAAATATGTACCATCATATTTTAATAAGTTACTAATAAGTTTAATTCTAAAAATATATTTCTTAAATACTTTAAATTATAAAGCTTTAGTAAATGAACCAAGAATCAACAAAGTAGTATTCATGTTCTTGATCGATATTTGTTATTTATGAACACTTTTTTCTAACCACCAAATACTTTATGTAGATATGCTTAAAACCACTAAAGTACCTATCATTGTTAGAGAAGAAAATTGCTACAATACTATCACAAAATATCTTTAATGGTTTGATAACTGAATTAATCATACCAAGTCGGATAAAATATTATAGCTATAAAGCTTGATTTGTGGTCATAAAACATATCACAAATTTAACTTTCATTATAGATGATTGAATAGGTGATCGTCTTATACTTTTTCAAAAAATTACCCTTTTAGTTTATATAAGTATAAATCTTGAAGTAGATTTCATACTCTTAAGATAATTTATAAAATTATTATTTGAATATCTTATCATTACAAATTGAACTGATATTTTGTATGTGAATATGTAATCTTTTGTTCTATATCTAATGACTTTCTTTGTAACTTGTCAAATATTTTATTCTTAGATTATTTTGGTATCTAGCTAGCATTCTAACTATAAAACTGATATATGTTCTCGTATAAATTTAAGTATATAATAGACTTATTAACTATGTATAAATAATATCCTTTATATGATTTTTTTTCTTAGTCATTCTTAGGATATTAACTTTAACTAAATCTTTCATTCTTAGTAATAGTGCATTATTATTTAACTAAGTCGATATATCATTTTTAAAATACTCTTACTAATCATCAAGATTTATTTATGAATATTTTAATATCAATAATATAAGTTATATTATTCATATCAATCATCTAAAATTCTTAGAGAACTATATTAGCTTCATATAATAAACTAAAGATCACTAGGAAAATATTATTCACTTATAAAATTAATATAATAAACTTATTCTTAATGACCTTTAGATACATTGATCAATAATATTTTTTTAAATCTAAAAAAAAATATTATAAAACTTTATATACCATTATCTAGAATTTATACTATTGTCAACTTTCCATTCTATTCTATGCAAATCCTTTAGGTTATTCCGTGTAGATTTTTTAATTTAGATTGTTATTAAAAAATAATATTTTAACATCTATTTGATGTATCTTAATATCAAAATTAACTACTAATATCATGATGATCTCCAACGAGTTCCTTTTAGAAACTAAAGAAAAATGTTTCATTATAGTCGATTCATTCTTTTTGAGAAAATCCTTTAGTTACAACTCTAATTTTATATCATTTAATATTGCCCATCAAGTCATATTTTATCTAAAATGTATAATTGTAATTGATTCTTTTACAGTTACTAAGTAATTGAATTAGTTTCTAGATACTATTCGGATATATTGATTTTAACTCTTCTTTCATTGCATTATATTATTTTTTATATTATTGTTTTTCATTTCAGATACTCAATATTCATATAAATCCCTCGAATGCTATCATATTAAGCCATAGTTAATTTTTTCATTAATGTGTCAACCAATAACTTATTAGCATATTTAAATTTGTCTTCTATGACCATTAAATATTTCTATGTGTTAGTTGCAATTAGTAATGAAGTTTTATGTTATTTACAATTGTCATACTTATAAACATTAGACTTAGCCTTTTTCTCAATATTTATTTTATTAATTTATTCTATAGTACTTTTATCTATCAAGTTTACGAGCCTTTCAATAATGTTAGATCAAGATCTAATACACTTAATATGAACTATACATGCTCTAATCATTCTAAATAATTTGAATAAGAGAATATGGAGACATTAGAAGCATTAAGAGTGTATGAAAGAAAGTACTATTATAAAATATAGAAGAACATTATTACTTTGAGTTCCTAAAATATGATGAATTATTGATATCATTCATATTTTACTTTTGAATGAAATATTGATATATTCATTATCTATACAAAATTATTTATAAAAGACTAATAACATCCTTGTAGAATAGTGTTGTTATATTTGGATATATACCATAAACTATAAGGACATCTAAATATTATTATATTATCCCATCAAATAATTATTTGAAGTATATTTTCCTTTAGGATTAACTAGGTCTCTTAATTATATGTGTCATTATAAATATTATATTTTTTAATATCATTTAAGACTAATTCTTTAATTAATTTTATAAGTTATTAGTTTAGACCATTTTAGTTAGTATAAAATCGATATAATAATATAAAATATAATTTAAAATATCTTATAAATGATAAAATATCTATTGTAGTTCATATCCTATACGCGTATCATCTTAGGCTACCTGACAACTACTAGTTAGATAAAATTTAGGGATACAAGTGACAAATAATATTCACCAAATATCATTTGATATAATATATGTAGAAATAATTCAATAATAATAAAATAATAATCATAATAATTATTAAATATCAATCAATATAAAAAAAGTCATATGATAACTATAATCATATGATAAAATATAAAGATTACTTTTATATAAATAAATAAATACAAATTTTATAATTTTAAATATATTCTTGTGAATAACTATATAAATATCTAAGAATAATGATTGGAATGTAATTATCACAAGAAAAAAATTAATATGTCATATGAGAAAATGATAAAATAAAATCATAATTTTTCTTTTTTAAATTCTATAAATGACCTAAATAGGCTAATCAATCTTGTTTAATTAAACATCTCAAAATTGGATTACCCAAATTAAACCCAACAACCAAATTAATCAAATCAATCAAGATTAGGTTAAGTCAAATAAATAAATAAATTTAGAAAGAAATTAACACAAAAAAGGGGCTAAAATTGAGTTTTAGTCAAAATTTGATTAGAGTATATCAAATTGATCAATTTTATATGAGTAAAAAAATATTTGATTTCCAAAGGATAATACTATAATTTTGTTGGGATATATATTAAAAATATCTAAAATTTGAAGGGTAGAATTGTCAAGGAGACACTTGTGCATCGTCAGCCTGAACTCCCTCCATGGCTAACTAATGACCCCTACAACCATCGTGACATTCCATTGCACCGACACGTGATTATTCTCACGTGTGCGACTATCATTGCCGTATGAGTCTTTATTGGCCATACATATGTCCACAGTCGATTGGCAACCCCTATGGTTATCGTGTAGCCACTAGGCGATCCCAACCTCCAATATCCTATCATCATCGACCGTGGCTAGCAAACATCGCTGTAGTGGTATCGCTGCAATCATCGATTAAAGGTAGCTTCTAATAGCGCTGCTGTCTTGTTGTGCCATCGCACACAGCAACATCACTCTGTGTGCAATATCGACGATCAAGGTAGTTTGCCACCAAGCTTAGATTAATGCATATAGGCTAATGTTGCTGTATGTAACAATAATACTATTTTTACAACCATTTGCCTATGATTAGACTGATGACTAAAAGAAGCTATCGCTCTCAATAATGCTATTGTCGATAGTAGCTCATCGAACAAATACGAGCAACATGCTTATTGTGATTTCACCTCGTTGCATCACCCATAAACAAGCAAGGAGCATGGAAGAATAAATTCATAAATTGAACATAATACATCCTAAATTAATTCAAAAGTGATATTAGTTTAAAATAATGATTCAAAAGATGAACAAATCTAATTAGATCTAAAATTTCTTTATGATCTAAATTATTTTGATTTCAAAACATGATACCAATTGTTAGTATAAAAATTATAATTATATATCTGTTATGCGAAAAAACTTTAATGTGAAGAATTGAAATCAAATAACTATAGATAAAAGTTTAAATATGCATATATTTTGATGTCATTTAAAAAAATTATCTAATATTCATGACGGGGAACTAAACTTATATTTTTCTTTCTTCTCATATTTTAAATTATAAATAAGAGAATATAAACTAAGGGAGGATAAAAAAGATATATAATCTCTATTATATATGTTTTCATGTGTTTTGAGTGAGATCATTTTTTATTTCTAAATAAAAACAGAGAGTTTAAATAAATAAATTAGAGTCCCTTGTTGTCTTGTAAGAAAATCTATGGGTTTTCTTTTTATTAACTGATTAATCATAATCAAATCTAATTAAATTTATAATCTAACATATTTATGTAAAATATTTTAGAATAATAATGATTTGTATTAGATAAAATTATTTCCTATCCTAACATCGAAGTGAAATCATATATTTGGAGAACAAAGAGATGATGTGATGTATAAAAGTTCTTATGCACAAGAATGATTATATATCATGATAATGATCAGTTTCGTTGTATCAGATACTCATATCAAAAATAAATATGAATAATTTTAAGAGGAAAAAATCTCAATTGGAAGAAATTTTTTTGCTCTAATTTAAGAGTGTTTTTGTTGGATTTCTTTTACTTACAAAACATCTGGAATAAATCAAAACAAGACAAACATATTCGAATTTCTTGTTTCTTAAACAAAGAAAGATGGAGTACACTATTAGTGGATGTGTTCTAAATCTGGAAAAAGATAGACTAAATCCTACCCGACTCCGTTAGAAGACTAGGATGATAACCCGGTGAGTCGAAACGGCCCCGGCCGACTCGATTGCAACGGTTCAATCTGACCAGAACGAACGGTCCAGATCGTCAGGAGAACAACAAGAACCCTAACCCTAAATCTTCCCCACACTATATAACCGAGTCCTCTCCTGCCCATATCTCCCTCACGGGTTACCCCCGAGCCTCGTTTTCATCTTCTGAATTTACTGCGGTCTCTCTCTTCTCCTCGGTTTACGCTTGATTTGATTTTGCCCTTTTTTTTTGCTTTCTCTCGGTTTGATCTGCTTGTCGGTGGGCAAATGAGGAGTCCGTTAATTTTAATGGGTAATTTGCGTCTGAAGCATCTTTTGTGATGTTGCACATCATATCACCTTGGAGATCTGATGCCCAATGTTCTAACTCCCTGTTGTTTATTTTCTGATGTAACGAGGATGTTTATTTGCGGTGATCGTATTATCTGATTTCCTTTGTTCTTTCAAGATGGATGATGATGGATTGATGATATTGGGGGAGAGATGATGATGAGTGATTAGTTTCCCTATTGGTTTGATAGCCGACATGATGGCTACCATTGTATTAGCTCTATCTGATCCCTCTTTTCCATCACATTTTATTTCATCGTCATCGTCTTGTTTTCTTCGATGATCTATTAAAAGTTTTATTCTTTTGATTTTTGATCTATTTTTAAAGTTTTATTTTTTTTACTTTTATATTATATTTGGATTTTCCAGAATAAAAAAATAAAGTGAATTGGTATAAATATTAAAACTATGTGTAATTTTCCCCTGAAAAAAGTAACTGCTTTATGCCTCATACGATTTATACTTTAACGTTTATTTAGGTACTTCTGCTTATATCTATTTCTGTTGTTATATTCTTTTTGGTGGAAGTATTTAGTAGATTTATCAGTGTTATCTGTAAACCGCATTTTAAATTAGCGTGTTATTCATAATAAGTTGTTCAAAAGTTAAAATCAAATATATTTTTAAAAGCAAAGGAGTAAGATTTAAATTATTAATTTTATAATAATGTTAAGCTTCATGTGGGATATATGTTAAATCAAAATTTAGTTGAATAAATATAAAAATTACAAATTTTGGATTGATTTAAATTGCATGTTACCAGAAAAATAAAAGAATTAAATTATTACCTTGCTTTCTTAACTACCAACAAATGTATTCGCCTCATGTTTATGGGATCGAAATAATATAAAGAAACGAAAGAGATTATTTCATGTACTTGAAATTGATATGAAGAAAGGACTGACTGAACTTGAAAGAAACTTACAGTTTTAGTGTTATAACCCTTTTGGCCCATATGAGAGGTTCCCTCTTTTCATGCACAATCAGTTTAAGAGCACTGCACTTTCGTTGATTTTTAGCTACATTTCTTCCTGTGCGGTCCATGATCTGTTGTACAAGAACATGATCTAGATTACTTGTCATTTTGCTTGTCCAATATCATCTTGTATATAAACAATTCGGTCATTGTTCCATAGTTATTCATTTAGTGTACAATTTTTTCTTATCCATGCAAGATTCTGAAGATCTGAATTTTGTATAGACTGTCATATTTTAATATTGGTATATCCTCCATAGTGTTGATTATTACATGGATTAGCCCTCAATATTGATCCTGAATTATTGTACTTTTTTTATTTAGAGAGAGAGAACCGATGGAATCAACAGAACTAGTTTACTTTTTACGTGCTCTGCAGTGTTGATTGTTACATTGGCTGATGAAGTGATCCATGATCAACTGATTCAGTGTTTCTTTTGCAGACTGATGAAATCAAGTAGCAAAAAGATGACTGATGATATTTATTTTGATTGCAAATGGTGACGGTTCTCACCTAGAAGTTCTTTTTCCCTACTTTTACTCTTTAAGTGTTAACTTGATATGGAAACATCTAAAGGATAGATCTTTCCATGGGCCGGAACATAGACAGAGGCCCTTCTTCATATTTCATTTGCATGTGCAAAAGCACCTTAAAAGGATTTAATGTGGGCAAAGGTTCCTCTTCACCAATTTTATTAATAGTTGGGCAATGTTTGTGATTGGAAGTTCTTCATAGTTGTGCAGGGCAAGCCTAATTTGAATTTGCATTTGTTGATGTGTAATTAGCAATGCTTTTTATATTAAAGGGATTAACGAAAACATGTGAAGAACTACCTACTTCAAAGAAAACTAAAGAAAAATGCTCTCCTTATGTCTGTTGTGCTGATGATACCTATTTATCTTTCTGATAAAGATCATATGATCTAACATGAGCAGGGAAAACACTGCCTGCACACATATATATGGGGGTCATGAACTTGTATCAGATGAACAATGAATGCAGGTTTTTGGCACACATCCATTTTATTAATGAGCCCTCATGCTCTTATAAAGATGACCTATTTCCTATCCATTGTAGCAAAGGGTTCTCTGAAAAGGTTAAGTTGGTGGTCAAAAGCAGACTCCACTAAGAATGGTTGTAATCTAACTACTTGTGCATGTGAAGGCCTATATATTTAGATCTCACAGCACCAAAAAAAGGGGTGCCGCTTATCTAACTTTTACAGTCTTCCCAAATTTGTATCTTTTGGATCTGGAATCTAGAGGACTCCAGGACAAAAGTACTTCCCATTGCAGTGTTGGCCTACAAATCTAAAGACTAAACCAGGCCAGCTAATCTAAATCTAGGCATATGTGTTTATGATGCAATAGCTGGTGACTAGTTAGTAGGATGATTTTTACATTCAGTCACATGTCTTCCATAAACTAAATCAAATTGCTCTGTGAAGCAGTCAGAAACTTGTAATAGTCAATTGTTGATCACATGATGGTCCATCTCCTAGTTCCAACCTCCACCCTCCAGAAGAAAACTAGATCAACATATTGTAATCCTCTTGTCCATAAACAAGTTGCTTTTAGCAGTATGCATGCCAAAATAAATCACAGTAACTTTGCAGTTCTGTTTTCTTTCAGATATAATACTCTATTGTGTACACCCGAATAGCAATAATTACTGCATTCAGTTACTGTAATTCTGTATAAATTCTTACAATGTATGCAAACATTCTGATCTTTGTAGCTCAATTACAATGTAGAGCAGCTGTTTGGTTTTACTTTGAGATGTTGTAGTTACCTTTACATCTGTCTGACCTTTTAACTAGTTTGTTATCTGCTTACAGGTTCAGTCATCCAAGTGCATAAGACATTGCTATGGTGAGAAAAGCTAAAGGTGGCTGCATGCTTCAAATTTGTTCTCACATGGTGCTATTTATTTTAGTCCCCAAAAGACCTGCATAAATCTGGCACTCCTCCATCTTTTGACGATCTCATTTCTTCTTTGCATCCAACAACCATGAGAGCTGGTTCAAGAGCTGTGAGTATGCTGTGTGTTCTCTTTCTTCTTCACTTTCATCTCTGTTCTACATCCAGTCTGCCCCTCGACAACGAGTTGATGAGAGGAAGTTGGCATACCAGAAAGCTGCTACAGCATTGGTCATCAAATTCTGCTGATCTAACCAGCAGCACGCATGCGGTAGCTAAGCAGCCCGAGAAGGCAGTAAGGGCAGGCTTAAGGAAGTTGCCTCCGAGCAGGTCGAATCCAACACAGAACTAGCAGAAGAGATCTGGTAGGCTGGGAAGGGAGAACTGAATGATCTCCTTCCACTGTTTTTGTACCGAGTTCATCTAGCTTCAGATTCTTCCCCTCTCTCTTTGCCTTTTTGACAAAGTAGACCTGTAGATGATGATGTTCTTTTCTTCTCCTTTCTCTCATTGTTTATAGAGGCCATGCCTCAGAATTGTAGAACCTGTTAACTCGATGATGTTTAACTTTGGTAATCTACTGTATTATACTACTCATCAGTCAATGAAGAATTAACTTTATTTTGCAGTGTCATGCTTGTATGTATGAATCAGTGTTCAGATCAAGCTGATAAACTCATGAACATTCATCAGATGCCAGATGACATTATTACCAGAAAAAAATAACTATCTTAATTATTTTTATAAAAAACTTTCTTTAATATGTCATATATATCTATATAATGTGGGTCATGATGATATTGTATTAATTTAATTGAATTGAAGGGACACATATGCCATGTCAAAGCTATGAGGGGCAAATGCATTGTGATATGTAAAATACTGGAATCAGCTCCAAGCAATCATATCATGGGAGAGAGAGAAGCTTTCTGCAATGGGGTTTTCTTGATAATCCATCAAGTTAAATCTTGGAACATCCTGTCTTTAGTTGCTTGTCCTGTAGTGGTAGTTGATGCCACCAAGGAATTCCCATTGGAGTTGGAAAAAGATGACGAAGATACTGACCTCATATGCTACCCATCTCAAATTGTCATACATCAAGTAGAAATTTTCACTGAAGATTCTACCATAGAAATGAAGACTTGTAACCTTACTGACCTGCTTCAGGCCATCCACTGTAGCAGCTCTGCAAAAGCAGTTCTTGACTTGCCTTTCATTAAGCATTTCATATAATAAACATATATATGCACCTAAACAAAACAACTTTTCAATAGAAAGACAGAAAACTATATATCTTCTCTTTTAACTCTAGTAGTCAACAAGATGAGTTGCTTGAATCAGAAAGCATCTGCCTCAACTTCACAGTCCAGGAATCATACTGAATCAGAAGAGACTGCAACATTTCCAGATTCTTAACCTTTGATTCCTTCCAACCACTCTGTATTGTTTGACATCCACATGAAAATGACTTGTAAGCTACAAGGTGAGCTTTTAAAATGCTTCCCAACCTTGGAATGTCCGCGTAATTTTTTGTCTTCTGGCAGAACTTGTGGCTCATAAATATTAAATGAGGAGTTGAGATCCCAAACCTTTGGATATCCGAATATGCGCTTGAGCTAGGATCTAAGATGCATCCTTGGATCAACTCTCAGCTCTCAAGATCTGAGTATATGAAGTTGCTCATAGCCTAATTAGTTTCATTGAATCAAGCTCTTTTTCTTTTGTTTCTCTTCTGCAGATTGCTTAGTATAGCAGAGTATGTCTAATTTTCTTAAATTCTGGAGTAGAATATCCTGGCATTATAACCTTTGAGCTCACTAGAAGTTGTTCTTGAAGTTCCTCCAAAATTTTCTAGCTAATTTATACTGGAATCTCTCCAACTTTTCAGAAACCATTTTACTGCGCATGATCTTAGTTCATGTCTCCATCAAATTTGCTACCGTTATTCTGAAGTAGACAGGTTTTCCCAAGAAAATTATGAGTTCATAGTAGAGATCCTTTTCGGTGTTGTTCATCTTGGTTGCTAAATCTTCGAATGATGAGTGCTCCAAAAACTGGAAGTAGCATTGTGTCCACTGCGATTCAGAGGGTGGTGGTGATCCAGGATGCATCGAAAGAGATCAGTTCCAGCGCGATCAAATGGGCCATCGATGGCCTTTCCCTTCAACCTGGTGATGAACTCACACTCCTTGGAGTTCTTCACCAGGTTAATACCCCCAGTACGTTGTCTTTCCTGAGAGCTAGGAAATTAAGTAGGAACACACAAGCACTTGTCTTTAGAAAAGAAAACCAAAGAAACAGTGGTAAACCGAAAAATCTATCAACTGAGCTTTTTCAATACATGAATTGGTCTACCTCTCATTAGCTTTAAAGTTTCTTTTGGTTTCAGTGGGATACAAAAGCAGTGTAGACTCAAACTCCATGTTGGCAGCAAACAGTGATATCATCAAACAGGAAGTTGCAAGGAGGGAGGAAGAGTATCGGAACAGTGCAGAGAACTTGAATATTAGCCAGCTCTATGAATCAAAGAAGGTACATCACCATGGTAAAATTAAATGTTTACATCAATGTGTTCATGATTAGATGCTATCTGAAGTCTTTAAGAAGTAATTCTGACATGAGGATCAACTGTTGTGCAACATTCGTGATTCAAGATTCAGTTGCGACAATCCACAAGCAGTCAAATTTGAGAAGAAAAGGTTGCTAACAATCAATTGTTTTGTTGTGGGGATGTCAGATTGGGTTTAGCATAAGTGTGGTTGCAGAATCTTCACCAAAAGAAGCTGCTCTTAAAGCTGCCAATAGGCTGAAGGCAACATGGATAATCCTTGACAGGTCAGACAAAATGATACATTTCTTCTTGGTATGAAAAGTGATAACTAAGCCTATTTATGTAAGCTTTAGTTCATTCCATTTCAGAAATGGGCATTGATGCACCAAAAGAAAAGGGAAAAGAAACATAATAATGGACTCATGCACTAAAGGTAAAAGGCTGTATTAGCATTGACAATTGCAAGCATAGTCTTCTTGCTGAAACCCAAAGAAGCACCCACAAACAAAAATTATTCTACTTTACCAAATACTCTCGAGATCAGTGAATTTTTCCACATGTAGCCTTAAAGATCACCAAAAAAACCTTTTATGGATTTATTCATTAGAATGCTATTGGTTTTACATTTGCATTTTGAAAACATGACTTTTTTTTTTTGTGGCAACAGGCAGATGAAAAAAGACAAGAACTATTTCATGGAAAGGCTATCATGTGGCATATATAGGATGAAACGCAACAGTTGTGTCGAACTCTTAAGGGAGCCAAAAGTAAACCGAAGAAACGATGAATTTTCAAATGAAAATGTAAGCAAGATCATAAGGTACAATGAGATGATAACAGGGACAGAGATAGAGCCAGTAGCCTCTAATATTGTACTTGAATTTACTGATGATGATGATGATGATTATGATGATGATGTTGATCTTTTCAGTGTGGACATATCGCCAGGAGGTAAGCCACCGTTTTCTTTGATATGTTGATGCACCTGCTCCTATATACAGAATAATCTTCTTAGGGATACAGAATAAATTAAAAAGGTTTAGTATCAGAACATGCTTCAAGTTGATAACAGATTCCAGCCTAGAATTTGTAGAGAATTTTGAGTTGCTGAGAATAACAGAACTTATGATTTCCGATAAGAAATGACGAACATGATAATCGACAAGTGACTGCAAGCCATTAGACAAGAAACAAGTTGGTTATTCATTTCTAAACAATAGGTCTGCACATTGGCACATTTCTTCCAAAGTTATTGTTAGATGTAGTTTTAATGTATTGTGACACCAGTAGTCCTTTGGCACACATTACTTTTAACACTTGAGAGCACTCGGTTTCTTCTGCAGCTGCCAAACTCAGAAGAGAAATATGAAGTCACATAAGCTTCTATAACTTGATCAATTCTAGCATTAGAGATATGATCATGTTCATATGCCTTGTGATATAAGTAGATTGGATCAAGAGAAGAATGCTTGTCTCCAAATCATTTTAGGTTGCCACCAGATACCAAAGGCAATAAATCTCTACTTTTATATAGTAAGGCTAAGCATGTTAAATGCAGAGAAACAATTAAGGTTGTGCATTTGTATACATGTATCTTCACATGCTTTGTGTAAGATCCAGCTTGACACAAAATATCAAAGAGATAATTACTTGGCTAATACCAACTGGAATTTCTCAGGTTTCAGGAATTATGTGGCACAGCAGTCTTCGATTCATCTTCAAGAAGAAGATAATTACATGAGCATTCAAATAGCAGAAGAGGATAAAGGGTCATTGGCTTTCAAGATGCAGATCACACAAAATGATAATGATGACATCAAAACACAAGAAACAGAGAATAATAATATTGCTGAGGAGACACTGATATATGGATTAGAATATCCCATATGTAAACAATGCGGCAACGGAAGACAAAAAAATGTTTCAGTAAGGGAGTTTACTTATGCTGAGCTCTACACAGCAACATATGGATTTTCTAAGAAACATTTCCTATCTAAGGGAGGATTTGGATCTGTCTATAGAGGAACGCTTACAGACGGCCAATGTATCGCTGTCAAGCAATATAAACATGCGAGTTCACAAGGAGAAACAGAATTCAGGTCAGAGGTTCATGTTCTTGGCACACTTCAGCACAAAAATGTGGTCATGCTACTGGGTTCATGCTCCGAAGGAAATCACAGGCTTCTTGTTTATGAATATGTCTGCAATGGTTCCTTGAACCAACATTTATCAAGTAAGATATGGTTTACAATATTTGTCTCTCTTCTTTTATCTGACAACCGCATAGTTTCAGTAAGAACCTTTCTATGATCCTTTCACAATGATAACATCCCAAACTAAGTGGAAAGAAAACTACAAGTCTGTACAACTTATTTGAACAACTTTGCATGTGTGACTTGGATGTTTAAAGTTTATGCTCACGAATTTTAGAGTCCAGTAATCTTCAACTTCAAGACCCTTATTATACTATGTACCAACTATTCCCTACAAATCTATTTGGAGATCTGATCTCTTGAGTAATCCAAATTACTGATGTCAGAGAGCTTCATTCCATTGTGGATTAAGTTGAGTGCAGTACATTTGAAACTTCATCATTACATCCAATTAGACTCTGACCTTCAGGGTGTTCCCTTCACCATTCCTGTCTCCACAATTATAGCATAGTTTCAATACAATTATATTTGTTTCAGATCAAAAATACATGATTGAATTAGTCACTCGTTTGCCCAATTTAAACCTTAGGGTTGTGATAAATTCATCCATTTTTGCCATCATTGTTTTTAAGAATCACCACATGCATATAAAGAACAAGAAAACAAGTGAGCCTAGTTCCATGAAGGTCTTCCTAGACTAGATGATTTCCAGAAAATCCTGTAACTACAGCATAAAAGGGAAAGAAAGAAAGAAACTAGACAAGAACTCACCCCTGTTCACTTGACTTTGGTGATTCCACAAGATCATAGCATTAACCTGTACAAACACATTTTTTCCTGCAGAAAGCAGCCCATATATTTTGAGTTGGGAACACAGGATGAAGATATTGCTGGGAACGGCAGCAGGTTTGAATTATCTGCACCAGAACAACATAATCCACAGGGACATGAGCCCCAACAATATCCTTCTAACCCATGAATATGAACCTATGGTACTGAATTTCAACTGTAAATTCTCAGAGAACTTGTAATAGTGAATTGATAACTTACATAATTTGAATCTCTATTTCTGCTGGATGCATCAGCTGGGAGATTTTGGGCTTTCAAGAAAACAACAAGATCAGTCTTGTTCTTTGTCGGAAAGCAAGGTAGTTGGTACATTTGGATACTTGGCACCAGAGTACACAGAACGGGGCAGAGTCTCAACTAAAACTGATGTTTATTCTTTCGGAGTAATCTTACTCGAGGTGATCACCGGTCGGACTACCATCAATAATAATTTGGAAGATAAAAGCCTTGTAGGATGGGTATGTCTAATATTGTATCTATCACTTACCTTCTTGTATCTTCTTCTCTAATAATTATGTTTCTTTCTCTACAGGCAAGACCACTTTTGAGAGAAAGGAAATACCCAGAACTGATTGATGAACGAATTCTCGATTGTCATGACCTGCACCAACTGTTTTGGATGATTACTGTAGCTGAGCAATGTCTAAGAAAAGACCCTGATAAGAGGCCAACCATGGAAAAGGTAATAAAGAAAGGCTCTATATTGATATCCACATAAATCTACTTGTTGTGGTTCCATAAATTTTAGTGTCAGTAATATGTATATTTGCTCCATTACCATACAAATATGATGACCGAATAATACCTTTGTAGTGGAAAACCTTGATTGATACTTCCCCAGTTCTATGCACAATACACAAATAAGCTGAGTTGCAAGAGCAGCATCCTATATTCTCATGGTCAAAGTATAATACGAATTAAGCATCTGTATTTTTACATAGTCTAAACATGGTGAGAATTATATTGTTGACAGTCTCATGTCTGCCTTTAAAATCTTAATTATGTAGCAATATATCACAGTGCAAAATATCCTCCATCTCAAATCACTATGAACATTTAGCTGAAAAAAGTAGTCCAATTCAGTTATCTAATGCTTGGAAATGTATATAGCAAATGCTGACAGACATATGCAATAGCTAAGAAGAACATGGGTCTCATCAATTGAATAGTTTATATCGCAGAAATCAGGTCACAGCCAACAATATGGGCTACTTCATGTACAGAGTAAGTTATTAGAAATCAGTCGATCTATGGCAAGAGTCCAGAGTTAGAAGCAAATTGAGATGAGTATAGTCAAGGAAAGATGGAGAATTCAGATTGAGCAACAAAACTTTTTTAAGAAAAAAATCCTGATATGTTTTACAGAATTTTAGCTTTCAATTAAATTGATCTTTGAGTTAATTTCTTGATTCACTTATTTAAGGTGGAATACATCCTAAAATGCACGATCGATGGGAAAACAGTTGGTGGCATTGATGATTTCTCCCCACCACACTCTTCAATTAGCAGCTTGCCAATGTCAAATGATTCACAAGGTGAGCAAGAAGCACAGGAGCAGGAAACCCCAAGATCAGATATGCTTTCCAACAACAGGTCTCAAACAAGTGACTCTCTATCAATATCATCATCAATGGTACAGAGTTCCACATTGCAAAGTACATCCATGAGTTCTGAAAGTTCTTTTTCGAATAAATTAAAAAGTATTTTGAATTTAAGGGCAAAATCTTCAAGTCATAAAATATTGTATGATGAAATGCTTAATTAGTTTTGTGCATACAACCAATGTAGGCATGTCTGTAATTCTCTATTGGTAGTAAAAACTTCTAATTACATGTATTTAATCCCTTTATTGGTAAGATGCAGATAAAAATACCATCATTCTTGACATTTTTTTCTGTTTATGCAAAAGAAACAAGAATGATCAAAAGGCTCTGATGTTTTTGCAGAGTAGATCATTTTTTTTTCTTAACTAAAAATTTAACTAGATGAACTCAGGTTCAGATCACATAGACCTTAAAGTAGATCTTTTCTGCTGATCTTAGAATATCAGCCAGTGATTGTCATTATCCTTAGGTAATTTTTAAATAATGTTTTGAATACTATTGTGAGTAGATGAAAATATTTAGACTCTTTATGATAAGACCATGTAACTTCAAAATGTTCAGTTTAGGAAGTACTAACCTGCATGGTTGTAATTGTCTTCAAGTCCTAAATGAAGCAGGAAAGTTCTTAATGAGTCCTTTCAGAGGGAGATCCTTTGGGAGAGGAAAGGTGGGGATTCTGCACGAAGACATGAACAGAAATAAAGTTAGGCCATCTGACCTCATTTATCCTCATTTCTCTATTGTCTATTTATACATTTATTTTTCACATTTCATTGTAAATTAATTCAGTAAAATTCAACTAGATCTTTATCCTACTGGAGCAGCCCATGACAAAATTATAAGTTATAAAAATAAAATTGCATATATATATATGCATATATATATATATATGTATATATATATAAGTACTTCCAATCTTGGAAATGAATTCCAATTGCTAGTGACCATTTTCTTTCCTACCTTATAATGCAATTAAGCTTGAGGTTTCAACAACTAATCCATCTTGTTATTCCAATTATGATTTAGTCAAAAAGCCACTGGTGTTGCCCACCAACCCTAGTTGACCAAAGTCATGGTGTCTTGGTTGATACAATTCATTCCTTGCAATACTAATCTTCTTTTTCACAAAAAAAGGGAAAAATCTAATAGAAAAAGATCATTCAGGAGGAAACCAGAAGGCAATTGTCTTCAATACCAACAATCAAAAGAAGAAGATCACATAATACTGCTTAGAGATCAGCAGGTTGGCCAAGTGGGTGACCAGACCTAAAAAAACAGGTTGAAGGAATGTTTGACTGACAGAATTATTGGAATTAATATGATTTACCCATCAGTTACAGCATACTTGCTTAGTTAATGACTTAAAACCATAACAATTAGTTCAGGTTACTTTATCATACCACCTGCCATAATTAATTAAATTCTTAATAATATGATTTGCCCAAAACTAAACCTAATTGCCCTCTAGACTGCATGAACTCAAAAGAAGTTGCTCCTTGCAAATTATTACTTTGAGTTGTCTCCTTCCATTTGATCAGCAACATAATTTGGACTCACAAGTAAATGAAAGAAATAAGAAAAGTCAAAACAAAATATCATTAGATAAAAGAAGCAGTTGAGGAAGCTCCACAAGATGTTCATGATTAGAGACATGGACTCAACTGGGTTTAATTGCAACCTAAATACCTACTGATTTAATCATCTAAAGGCAATTTACACTAACCATCTCCATTAAAAATGGAAAAAGAAATTCAAAAGCAAAAACAAAGTAGCAGAAAACAATAGCAAATAAGAAAAAAGAGAGAAAGATTTACCAAATACTACACAAGGGTGGTTCTTATTTTCAAATCACAACCATCAAGCTGCTAATTAATGTGTCTCTCTTTCTTTAACATATCAGTAAAAGAAACCATGCATTAGGCTTCTAGACCACCTTATTTTATCAATATTTATGAGCTTATGGATTGAAAATAAATTCAATTCTTTAAACCAACTTGACTCATGCTCTTGTCAAACAGTATTAGCTGAGTCCCAAATTCCTGTGGATGTAATCAAGATTCTCTCAGAACATTTTATAATCACAATTTCAGCTAGGCTCCTCCAAAAGTAGTCAAACAAACTACCTCTTAGTGTCTTAAAGTTGAAGCTTCAGGCATAAACAATTCATATATATCTTATACAGACATCAAATCAAAATCCTTCGCCAGATAATGGAAGTACTGAAAGAATTATTTTCAATGACATAGGTCATGCACTGACCCTCCCCAAGCTTTACAAGTCAACACTTACAGACTAACCTCACATGACCTGTCGTCAAAGGGGACAAGAGCTACCTACACCCCAAAGTCAGCTAGTACTGCCCTTTATCTGTCACCAAACCCTTGGATGAGGATGCCTACAGGATGGCAGGAAGGTTTCCATACCATTAAACCTGTTGCTATTCCTATCTGAGCAGTGACCTTGGGTCAGAATAATGTGGATATTGATGTCAGTGCCTGATATTTAAATCAATGTCAAAGATGGTTTTTAAGGGTGCAACATGATGAACAACTCAAGGAAAGAAGCTTAAACCAAGATGGTGGTTGGGTTGGGCAAGTCAAAGTGAAAGATTGGCACATGATCAGTATTCCATATTCTTAGTCATGTTGTTGTGAGTTACTACAATTTAGTAGTCATGGCTTACTAGATTGTGAAGTCACAGTCTCCAGGGGAGGAAATAGGTGACAGAGTGAGTGAGAAGCTGGTGTCGGAGATGGAGCTGGTTATTACTCAGCTTTCAGTGAATTGTCAATGGAAGGTTTCAGTGGATCACTGCCTTGTGTGCTCTCCAACCCATGGTTGTCCATTCTTGAGGTAAGCAGGGCATGAGAAAGAATACAGTAATATTGTCAATTGTAGTAATGATCTACTGCATCTGTTCAAGAACTTCAGGCAATCAAAAAAAAAAAAATTTTTTTATGGCATATGAAATTAAAATTATCACCACAATTGTGTATAATAATGTAACAAAAAGATTTTATTTAGACCACACTATAACTAATAATCTCATAAATAAATAAGTGAACTAAATTTTTACTTCAAGACTGAAAATTTGAGATTTACTTCAACGATTGTGATGAGAACGCCAATGGAGTTAAATCACCCCCGAAAATTTCAGAGATGCTGGTTCAGACGCCACGTCACCTCTTATATCTTTTTTGTGAGAAGAAGGCGAAGCGTCGACAGAGTCGGGCATCCACGTCACAAGCCGTGACACCCCTGAAAATTTCACGGGCGAACCACCCTTGCATCGTTGCGTTTTTTGTGATGCGAGAAAAGGAGGTGTGATGGCGGAAAGGGTGAAGCAGCAGATAATAGCCATTGAGTGGGCATCGAACGGCTGCGATTGGTCCTGAAAACGCACCAAAAATTGGACGGTGTCTGGCCCTTCTCACTTTGCACGTGTCGCTTTCCGGACATAGTGGATGGTTCTCTCCACGTCACTGCTGGCGCACTTACTTCTCCCCTCCCTTCCTACCGATAACGCCATCCGCCTTTAGCATAATCCCAACGAACACCCTCCTTTTCTACCGATAACTCCATGGTTGGTATGTTAATAATAAAACTTTGGGGGGCTATTATTCTTCTCCGACCACAAAAAGGCTCGATAAGGCGAGTGACGTGTCACCGCGGCAGCAGCGGAGAGCAAGACTGTGACCGTGGGTCCCACTGACAACGCGGCTTCACGGTAACTCGGACTAATTTCTTTGAACTCCTCGGGCGCAGACCGCATCCAGAAGCGTGACGTGGCGGACCAACGCGCTTTCTCCTTCCCACCGCCTTGTTAAGACCCCTCGACGGCCCATCTCCTCTCCCAGCTCGCTCGCTTCCCAGCTCCAATTCTGATCGATCGCGTTCTTCATCCTCGAATGCTATGAGAAGCATGGAAGAGATCTTCTCGGCGTTGGATGCGACGATGTACCGGCCGGAGTCGGCGTGGATCAGCGAGGCCTCCGCCCGCGAGAACGCGGCCCTCACCCGGGCCCTCCAGATCTCCCTCTCCGACACCACCACCACCACCTCCTCCTCCGCGTCCGCCGACACTCTCTCCTCCCCTCTCCTCCTCCTCAGCCAACAGTTCATTCCCCCCTCTTCCTCCTCCTCCTCCGCCGCCGCTGCCGCCGCCGCAGACGCAATCCTCCACCGGCGGGGCGCCCTCGGCCCCGCACCCGCGGGGCGGGTCTCGAAGCGGAAGTCGCGCGCATCGAAGCGGTCTACCACCACGTACATCGACGCCGACCCCGCCAACTTCCGGGAGTTGGTGCAGCGGGTGACGGGGGCCCGGCTCGAAGGTGATCCGGCCGAGCCGCAACTGATGAGACCCGAACTGGTGCGGCCGGCGGTAGGCGCCAGAGCGGATCCGCAGCAGATCTGCCTGCCCACACTCGACACGTCGGCGTTTTTTCTGGACAGTGGCGCGGTTGCGGTCGCAGTACCGAGCAACGACAGTCCGTTCGGCCCGCCGCCGGTTTTTGACTTCGACCCGCTTCTCCCGGTCTTCCCGACCCTCGAATCGTGGGCCATGTAGCAGAGATGTTCTTGAAGGCGTCCGATATGAATCGGACGGTGTTGATCGGTCGTGCAGCGCTTTGGGGTCATCGCTATTGGTCTGGTGTGGATGTAGTGGAGGCTTTTGTCTTTTCCTCCTTTCTTTTTAACTTTTTTGTATTTTATATTAATTGTGGTAAGTGTAGTGGTGTTAGTTATATTTATGAGAATATGAGTATATAATATTATATATGATGAATGTTCTTTTATAGTTAATATATATATTTTTTAATTGACTTACCATTAATCTCAAAATTTTAAATAACGAGAAAAGCCAAATGAAATCAGAAATAAAAAAAAACATGTATATAAATACAATAAAAAAACATTTTTTTCAGAAAAAAGGATCACATAGCATTCACTGCAAAACCATTGCGAACTGTGTGGGCCCCATCCGACCATGTGATCGACCCATATCCGTACCCCCGGCTTGCATCTTTCGCATCAAAAGATACCTCATAAGAGGCCTTCATCCGTCTCTTGGTGAAAGCCAGCCTCTCAGGTGAGACTTTGACAACGATGCCACTTGGAGCATCCACAGCAGCAGTGTAGGTTGAGTTTGCCGGTCCAACATTGGTCACTGTCCTGCTCACCTTCACCACTGTCTGCTTGCCTTCAAGCTTGGCAATGGAGATGGAGGGGTAATTGATGTTGGATATGAGGTCTTGTGTGGGGTCAGGTGGGCAGCTAAAGTTGGTGCCGGTGATGACGGACCTGATGACTTGCTCCTTGTACCCATAGTAGCAGAGAAATCTCAGGTAGTCTTCTGTGGTGGTCTCAAACACCAGTCCTGGACTCAGAGCTCTAAGTGGGCTTATTTCCCCTGCCCCCATGTCATGGAAGCTTGCATTGGCTCCTGAGTTGCTTGTGAGGGGCTTCCCGAGGTTGTTGGTCATGGTAGCTGCACAACAATGAACCATGTAAACTCATGCAGCAGCTACTTGCTTGTTATTGGCAATGGTAGCTGCAGAACGGTTGATTGTTCCTGGAGGACTTTGAAGATCACTTTTTATGCCATTGCCAATAAGATGTTTGTCAATTTTTGTATGAAAAAAGGAATTCCTTGCATGAAACAGCTTACCTGTTGTCATGAGTGCTGATCTTATCATTGAAGGAGACCATCTTGGATGAGATGATTTGATGAAGGCAGCTGCACCAGCCACATGAGGGCAAGCCATTGAGGTGCCTGACTTGATGGCAAAGCTTGATGGTTTCTTTCCTACTGGAACATCTCCAATGTCAGATGAAGGAATTGATGCTGCAACAATGCTGACCCCTGGAGCCATCACATCAGGCTGTTCCAAGCAAGCCATGGAGCTTAGAGACCATTCATGGATATGTATTGGTTCCGTCTCATAGAAACACAACATGAACTGAGATTTAAACCTTGAGGATGGCTTCAGTGATCCCTCCAGGACCCCTGGCTGAGAAGTATGCCACAACTGGTGCTGGTTTGAACTCCTTCGCATCCTCAGCTGGCAGAATGACAGCAGAAGGCTTTCTGCATCCATCATATCAGTGGATTCAGATGCATAACATGTTTAATTCGGCATGAGATTTAGCTCTCTTTCTCTGTAGCTTACTTGGTGGAGTTCATGTACTCGAGTATCTGAGCTCCAACATCATTTCCAACCTCTGAGAATGGGAAGCTGCCGGAATCAAAAGGCACTCCTTTCTCATCCTCATTAATCAGGATCAGCCCTTTAGCTCTGGCTCCTTGAGCCACCAGCTTCTTCACTCTTCTTGTCACGGTTGGATCGGTGCCGACGCATACTATGATCTTCCCGGCAGTCTTATCAGCATCAAGTGATCCAGGATAGCAGTTGCTATGAATCAATTGCGCAATGATGGAATGAAGATTTCAGAGCACAAGTGGAGAGAGCAATCTACTACTAATTCAAGAGTCATGAAGGTACCTTGCTTCTGATACTGGTGTAGACTCTGCTGCTACATCTCCACCAAACACAAGGGGAAATGAATCCGAGCTACTGAGATTGGAGAAGTTTATAGCGAATCCCTGAGAACATTAATACTTTATCATATTATGATACATTGATCACTTTCTTGAGATCAGTTTCCCAAAAGTTTCAGACTAATTCACCTTCAATATGCTTCCGTTACCAAGAACGATTTGTGATTGGAAAGTCCTGTCAATGCTGGAAGCTGCAACTGTGAGGATCCATGGAGCTGAATTCACCACAGTGTAAGGATCAGGTCCATCATTTCCACCCGAACAGACGACCATCACGCCTCTCTGGTTGGCATGGAATGCGCCGATAGCAATGGGGTCACTGAGGAAATCCGTCTGGAACGCGGAGCTCATTCCGATCGATATCGAGATCACGTCGACGCCGTCATCGATGGCGTCGTCGATCGCTTTCAACACCGTCGAGCTGGCACACCCGCCAAGTGAGCATGCCTTGTAGATGGCAAGCCTACCTGAAGGAGAGCCTCCTTTGGCTTCCCCTCGCGCGAGGCCATAGTAACTGGCACTTTGCACCACCGTGCCAGCTGCTGTGGATGCAGTGTGTGTGCCATGACCCACAGAATCCCTTGCTGATCCAAAACCATTCACTTTGATCGTGTGGGATCCGTTAGTTGCAGGTCGGATTGATTCAGCTTGGCTGGTGTAGTATCTTGCACCTATCAGCTTCCTGTCAGCATGGATAGACTAGATGATGCTTATTTAGATCTGAGGTGATAGCGATCAGAACAATCTGTACCTATTGCAGTCTGACTTCTTGAAATCAGATCCTTCCATGCAAGTCCCTTTCCATCTTGAAGGTATCTTCCCCATCCCAGCATCACTGAAACTAGGTGATTCTGGCCATATCCCTGCATCAAAAAAGCATCTTATGCACCATGTAAATGATCTTACAGCATGGAGAATCCAGGTCATGGCCTGTGTTCGAATAGCTCAGAATGGAGTACCAACCGGTATCAATGATGCCAATTATGACATCATTAGAGGCTCTAACATGGAGTCGCTCCGATCCAATGCCGGATTCTGCCTCCAAGAAATCCCAAGAGCGTGTGGTGTGAAGACGAAGAATCCGGTCACGGAAAACCGACACCACGCCGTCGTAGCCTGATCTCAAGCATACAAGAGCCAGTGAGGACAGAACCGTAGGAATCAACAGGAAGAGGACACCAACCAGATAATGAAGCAGCTTCTGTCTCAGTAAGCATGGCTGAGAACCCCTTGAATGCATGATGGTAACTTTGTGTTAGGGACACTCTTCCCCCTTCATCACTGTGATGGACCAACACAAAGATCAAGACTGGGTCACAGGTCGGTGGTGATTTTTCCCAACATTCAATTACCTGGGAATCACAGAGGATAGCATCTGCAGGTGAAATGCTTGCAAAGCTTCTTGGTCTCCACCATCTGGTATGCCTCCCATGTAGACCACATAAGGCTGAGGTTGAAGACAAATCCAGAGGTTACTCTATGATCTACATCTTTAATGACAACTGTTCAATGAACATTGCCATTGATCCTTCATGGTGCTGACTAAATATCACTTCAGAGCAAAGATATGAACTAGCATTGATTGAGGAACAGATACCTCTGGAGCCTGGTTTGAGATAGCAGACACAGAGAGAGAGGTGAGAAAAAGGAAGAAGAGCTGCAAGAGGAGTGCGGCCATGGCAGATGACAGGATCAAAGTTGCTCAAGCAGGGGAGGGGTGCATTTGTAGGCTAGTTTGCTGAAGACTTTTGCACCAAGGGAATTTGATTCCTGTGCAGCAACCAAGCCTTTTGGTTGTTGGTCCTCTTTTTTCATCCTTTTTCTTTTGATTATTCTTCTCCATTTCTCACCTTCCTCTAATGTTTTCATTTTATCATGGTTATCGATCCAAAGCAGCAGGGAGTTAACCTGCAAGAATGAAGCTGTAGTAGTTGCTCCTCAGTAGCCTGAACTGTTCATTTCAGTTGCTTTTTGGCATGCCATTGATTGATTGTTCTTGCAGAACATTGCACTGTGACTAAATCTTGCAGTGACAGTCATCCAATGCGTGCACAAGGTAGGTTGTGACTGTAACATCATTGCAAGCTACAGAATAAAATTCTTCAGACTTGGATCACAGGTAGTTCTTCTCAGGCCAATTCCTTAACCTTCTCTCTTCCTTTCTACCCATGATTTAGCAAGATCTTTAGCTTTAAGGGTTCTGTCACTGGATCAGTGAAGAAGAAGACTAGCTTTGAACAAGAAAAGATTGCAGTGCCACGGACTTTAGATCCAAGATTGGAGTGAAGCAGGTAAAGTTCAATGCCACACATGATCAAAGCAGAAGAATGCTTCACATCACAGGTTCGGTGGTCCCTTTCATGGCTGTCTTAATCCTTCATCGTGTCAAAGATCTTGTGATGCAATGTTTGGTCTCAAGCTCATCAGTAATCTCAGTCTCGTATCAGAGCGTAGCAGAGAAAGTATTCCTTGCGTGCCAGTGAAAGCAATGGACACCCTGCATGAATCTTTGCTTCCATGTGTTGCATGTAAAAAATAGGAGTCCATCAGAAGCAAGGAATTGCTTCTGCTAAAGGACAGGAAGAGGAAGAACAGGTTTGCAGGATGTTCAACAAATTTCTGTGATGAAGGTTTTAACCCTACAAGTAATCATCAGTTACATTTAATGATCAAAATCTAATTATTGTATAATAATTTTATATAATATATCAATCATTTGAAAATTTTAATGATCAAAATCTAATTATTGTATAATATACCAATCATTTGAAAATAATCAACCAAAGAACACTTTGTTTGTATGCAATGAGACTTACTATAACTATAGCATAGGTTGTTTGATTAGTGATGTATTAGGGCACAATAAATAGGATATTACCCCAATTGAAGCCCAATATTGGACCCATTTGAAATTGAGGTCCAACATGTTGATTATAATTCCCCCAATTTAATGAGAGCCTATAAAGCAATTTTGTACTACTTATTTGGAACAATCATAACTTCTCCTTTGTTTACGACCACATCATTTTGATCATGAAGTTATATTTTTCCAAAGAAAAAAAAATTTGATTGGGTGACAAGCAATAAAATTACGTTTTCAAAAAAAATGATGTATGATAAAATTTTTAATTAGTTTATCTAACATCATCTCGGTCCGATTAGGTTTCACACATGAACAAAACCTAAACGTCGGAGAAGAACATTACACAAGTATTGATTAGATATCTTATGAAATTAGAAAGGATATATATAATAATCTATTACGATGTCATAAAAATATTAATAATAAATAATATTGAAAAGCTTAAGTTATTAGAAAATTGTGTTTATGGACTCTATTGCATGACTACGAAATTGCCCCACAGTTGTTCTCATCTCACTCTCAATCAACTATATATTAGCATGCCAACTCTTCTGACTTGGTACAAAACCAGAGAGACCACAAGTCATCATGGATGGGGAGATGCAGCAACATCTGACTTGCAAGCATCCTCATCCTCCTGTTGGGAGATGGCAATTCCATTCAAACAAGCAAAGCCACAGCTCTCATGCCTTGAGCACAACCTGTTTGATGATTTGTTATCTTCTCTCACTGGCCTCTTGCCTCCCCTGCAGCTGAAATGTCTCATGTGTGACACCCAACACAGCAGCTGGCTGCCTCCAGTTTAATCCACAGCACCTCCTCAGTGCACATACCAAACACAAAATTGGTAGCTCACATGCCAAGTTCTGTAGGTTGCTTGACATTCTTGCTCAACATTCTGTGTTTTAATTATAGATGACATTAACATATATTAATGCCTGATGAATGATCTTATGTTATCTGTATCAAAGAGAATATGTGAGTTGGCCACATGCCCTTCATATCACAGGATATAATGAGGCAATGAAGTGATTGACTCAGAAAACCATGAGTGTTTCCAATGCTTCTTTTTTGCCTCTTCTCCTGACGCCACAAGGAACGCCGAGAGTAATTTAAAGCTTGGTTGAGATATGGTGGATTTTATCTACTTGGCAAAATCAATCATTAAGATGTTGTAGGTATGGATGATCAGCATGAAGTATTTAAATGTGATTGTTGACTTTTTCAAGTCAAAATGTATCACTGGATTCACCAATGAGATGTCATGTGGCACATTTAGATTAGTGACAAGTTTGGGGAAGATATTAGAATTTATTTTTCTATGAAAAAAATTAAAAATTTTAATATATAAAATTAATTATAAGATCTTTAAATTATTTATGTTAAGTACGGCTCTCGGAAGAATTTCTCTCTCAATCTATTCTAAACATCTTAGAAATTATTCTTAGAACGAAATTTTGGTCTACTAAGAAGTTTTAATTTAATTAAAATTTTAGTAATTAATTTGAATATAATTAAAAATATTAAAAATATTTACTGATTTTAATAAAATCTTATTATGCTTTCGGTGTCAAGTATTATAAAACTTTGATTTGCAATGATGTTTGTATTTATAGTTTCACAACAATTAAAAGGATTTATTTTGTCAAGTGCTCAAATATTTAATCCGAGTAATCATAAATAGACTATCTGTTCTTCTTCACCAAATCCAGGAATAATTAATGATATAAAGGATCGATTTATAATGAATCCATCTAAGATTCAGATTGCGCGCACCGCTGACTTCATTTCTAATCTTTTGATTTTATATCAGAAAATTATAAAGCTTGAATCGATATATATATATATATATATATATATATATATATATATATATATATTATTACCACAATATTATTATAGGTAAATTTTTGAAAATTATTATTATTATTATTATCATGTAATAGTTACTTTCCGAGGCGCGCTCCGAACCGCTCTTCCATACTTAATGTAGACCGGAAAAAGAGAGCAAAAAGGTGGCATTTTGGAGCCCCATTTCTGTCCCTAAACCCCATAAGAAACCATCCAAATTGCCCACCCCATTCCCTTCGGGCGGCCCTGCAATGGCGGATTCCGACCCCTTTGCGAGGAGCGGAGGCAGCGGCACCGCCGGACATGCCTCCAGGCCCACCGGCCCCGTCGACCACCACCGTCACCCCCGCGGAGTCAATTGGAACCTTCCGCTCCTCCTCGGCAGGGCCACCGTCAGGCGGCTGCTGGGCGCGCCCCCGCCCGCGGCTGCAGCTGCGGTGCAGCTGGAGGAGCGCCACCACGGGTGGGGCTACTCCAGGCCGGTCGTGGCGCTCGATGTGGTGTGGAATTCGGCGTTCGTGTTGGTCTCGGTGGTGGTTCTGCTATCGACGTGGAAGGAGCGGCCCGCGACGCCGATTCGGGCTTGGGTGTTTGGGTACGTTCTGCAGTCCTTGCTTCATGTGGGGTTTGTTTGTTTCGAATATAGGAGGCGGCAACGGCTGAGGGAGAGGAGGAGGAGTAGGTGGATTGAAGTGGAAGAGGACGATGATGAGGAGAGCAGGTTCGTGCGGATTTCTATGTTCTTGTTCTTATTTTCGATCTCCCTCATTCACCCGACAGTTGTTTTTCTTGGATGGAATTAGGAAGGAATGCTTTCTATAATAAATTGATTTAGTTTCTCTCAATTTTGGTGCTCTTTAGCTTCTATAGAAAATAGATTTTTTTTGTTCTAAAAGATGTATCAGAAAGACGGTTGCTTAATATGCCATTGTTTGATTTCAAGCTATTCACCTATTTTTCATGCGTAAATTGTGTGAGCATCTAAGCTGGTCTTATGAGGTTTCCTTTGATTTTTCTGGAGGAGATGTTGTTGAATTTTGCGTGATGTATAAAAATTTGTCTTTCTCTTATTCTTGTTTTTTGAGTTCGGTTAATAGCAGTAGTTATTTACTATCCAAACATGGGACAATTTTCATTGGCATCAAAGTGTTGTCTTATTATCATGTGATGTTTAATCAATCTTATTAAATGTTATACAACACTTCTAATAGAAAACATAAGCTATTGGAATCATTTCCCACTAATTTTTCACTTCCAGAATTAAAGGAAATTATATTGAACTTGAAGACCTAGAAATATGTTGCTTTACGTCGACAATGTTATATGCAAATTTAGGTCACTAAGTAGCACCATCATATAGATCTATCATTTAGCAGGAAAATATCAGAGTGACCAAAGAGGTTAAAACGAGAAGGTGGGGGAAAATATGGAACAGCATAGCAGAACATGAAGGGAAGGAGGGAGGGAAGAAAAGAAGCTAATCTACTTGTTTCCTTTTGCAAAATCTCTAGTTGGCTACCTCTTTGCAAGAGATAGATAGTATAAATCACAATTCAAAGCAAGAAGGCTTCATCAGGGATTTCAAATTTTATGCCTAATCTGAAATCAGTCTTCTAAAGCTGATGCTATATAACCAGCAATGTAAGCTTAGGCTAGAGGTGTTCATCTTGTAAACTAAAATGTGACTTTTCTTTAGAGAAGTCTGCATTATTTTTTCCATTCTTAGTGCTTAACTTGCGAGTCCGAAGGGACTTCACTCTAGTTTACATTGGAGAGGTACTTGAAACCAACTTCTATAAGGTCAGTGCCAGATTGGTTTGTATATATGAAAGTGTTCAACTGTTACATTTCACTTGAAGACGATTCTTTTCCATGTTGAGATGTAGTAACTTTATCCTATTGTTTCAATGAGAACTAGGAGTAAAAAAAACAAATAATAAATGTGCATTAAGAGTTCGAGGGTGCTTCTACTGATTTTAGGTTGTTGGATGTGTGCCATCTACAGTTTTGCTATTTGCTTTCAGTTCTTCTCATGCTGTTCAACACAAAAGTTGCTTACCTCCATTTTGGATACGTAGATATCTCAATGCCCTCATCTAGCATATATAAAATGAACTACATTCATTTAGATGGATATTAGACACCTAAGTTTTGTGCTCTTTTCTCTTATAATTAGAGATACATTTAGATCTGGACTATGCATAATTACAGTGGATTTGTTGTTTGTTTTGGTAAAGCTAACACTTCATCTTCCCAGGGCTGTTAAGAAATTGGAGTCCCTTAATGCAATGATTTCATTACTGTGGTGGATGCTTGGGTTCTATTGGATAGTTGTCGGTGGCCAAGCACTTCTACAAGATGCACCTCATCTCTATTGGTAAATATGTCGTGTCGTTCTGGGAATCCTTTCCCTTTTTATCTGATATTTCATTGAAATTTTGATTTTTTTTTTTGTTTCTGAATTATTGGTAAAGCTATCTTTGTGGTGGTCCTTTTCCTTTTCAGATTCATGGAGATGCTTTCATGTTTTTGAATCGCTTATTTGCCATGACTATATTTTTAGACTGATTGTTTCATTAGACTGATGGTTTCAGCTAATCAAATTTGGAAATAGGTGATGAATTTATCTGATGATATATGTACCATTATATACCTTGAAGGTACTTCCTCTAGGCTGCTACCAGTTCAATAACATCAGAAAAGCTGACTGACAAATAATCCAGTCGTAGATTTAGGTAGAATATGGTTGTAAATTATTGGTTAATGAAAATTTTGACAGCAAAGGTATCCGAGAAGGGAATAGTGAGGCCCAAGCAAGAAAAAGGCTACTCCGTGGATGGAATTAGATGCATATCACGGTATGGAGCCATCATAGGCTGGACCTTCCATGACCTCATGTAGGGACTATGTGTTGATCTGGTGTCCAGTCTTAAGTTGGGCAAATTGTGACACCCCAAATTTAGTCTCACATAGAATGTAGAGTAGTATCGAAACAATTTATAGGGATAGATGGGTCTATTACCATTGATTTAGGTTTAAACTTTGGATCATTGTTCCGAACTAAGTTAGTGAGTCAGTAATCCTATTGAATCAGATCATAACACTTTGCATGTTACATTTATTGTACAAAAATTTCTTTTTAATTGATTATAAATAGTAGTTTCTTGCACAATGTTTGATAGTCAAAAATATAAGTTGTTAATGTTTCACTTGAAATGACATGCAGGTTGACAGTGGTGTTTCTAGCATTTGATGTGTTCTTTGCAATGTTTTGCATCATGTTGGCCTGTGTAATCGGCATAGCTCTCTGCTGTTGCCTCCCATGTATCATAGCATTTCTACATGCCGTTGCAGCCCAAGAAGGTGCTTCAGATACTGATCTCAGCACTCTCCCCAAGTTTCGGTTCTGTCAGGGCAATCAACCAGATAAACTTGACCTAGAAAACGAACATCAAATTGCCATCACAATAAACGAGCAGGATTCCCTCGTGGACCTTGCCCTTCCTGCAGAGGATTCGGTAACTTGATCCCTTGAGTTTCCTTATTTATTTGTTACTATTTCCCTTTTATGTCAAGCTTTGAGTTCCTTGTTCCATGGAAGCTATGAATAAACTGCCAGAGACAACTGGCTTTGGCATAGGTGCTTTGATTATTTGGACTATAGAACATGAAATATCAGATTCATTGGCCATATTGGTTTTTCTCAAGTAAAATTTGTTTATGATAGTTAAAGTTTCTTACATCTGAGCTTTGGCCAAGTCAACAAGGCACAAAATAAGTAACTCTGTAATTGTGCAACACAGGTCAACCTAAATAACTAACTAAAAATAAAAGCTTTGATTTTCCAGAAAACTGTTTACCATTGAGCCTGCTGAAACTCGACTAGTCAATCGATTAAACAGTCTCTGGAATCTGGAGTCAATGTCTTCATCAGCGTTCCGTATCTTTATGTAACTTCTCAGTATTTCGTGATGTATACAAACTCTTTCATCTTCTGAACAGGTCATGATTGCTTTGCATGTCACCTAATGCATGTTTGCTAGCTATGGTACTGAAAATTTCTACATGTCTGCATTGCCGAAGACCTCTTATAAAAATTTCTTCTGTAGGAATGTTGCATTTGCCTTTCTCAGTATGAAGATGGAGTCGAGCTGCATTCACTTCCCTGCAACCATCACTTCCATTCAGATTGTATCGTCAAGTGGCTCAGGATCAGCTCAGGATCAAAGCCACGTGCCCTCTCTGCAAGTACAACATACTTGAAGGTGGTGATCTTGTGTAGCTTGAAGAAACATGGCTTCAAACATCAGGTTAGCAGCTTACTATATGACTAATCTTGCGTGCTCTCCCAAGGCCATTGATCTCTGTAGTGAGGATACCATGTAAATTCAGGAGCTTTAGCTGTCTTATGTTTGTAATTTTCCTTGTATATTATATGTCAAGACAGTTTGTTGTTCGATTTTTGTTCACTTGGATTCTCTCTTTTAATAGATGGAAATTTAGCTAATTGTTGGTGGATGGATCTAAATTTTTGAAGTGGATATTCTTGTTAAGATAACGTTTAACATATCAAAGAAGCCATCCCAAGAACTCTCGGATGATGTGGCTTTGCTTGCAAACCCGAGTTATGGAGCCCATGGTATCAGGTATGTGAGAAGTCAGATAGGATGAGAAAGTCACGAGTCAATTCTGATCCCATAAAACTGCTCCACAGAGAGATTGTTCACAGAATCGAAGTGTTTCGGCAAATTGTGATGAACAAAATATATGAGTATTGCAGCTAACCTTCTTTGCAGTTTTAATCCAATATGCAGAAGATTTTCTATCTAATTAGGATTATCAAATGAACAACATGTTACATCAATCCATAGCTCGTGAGAGGAAATAAAGTTTCGTCGGATGAAAGAGACGACTCCCACTTGGTTCCCTCTTTCCTTCACGGTATCTTTGATGAGGCTTACATGGAAATGGAACAAATTTTTTAGCGTTCGTTAACGTATGCAATCACTGCGAGTGAAGGAATCAGTGGACAATATAGAATTTTCAAGAGGCGTTCTAATGACATATTAATACATTTTAGGGAAAACTGAAAGCTGTAAACTGTTCTCAATTCAAAGAGGGATCGAAATAGAAATTTTTGTGCAAGGATCAGTTAACCGGCACTTTCACCTGTTTCACATGGCTCAAGAGAAACAAGTGATAACTCGGCGCTGGTCCAATCAGCAAGAATGCAGCTGTGTCATCCGAGATGATGGTAACAGTTCCAAAGGCAACTACTTGATCATCAGAACCATCAGTCAGAACAAGTGATGCCGAAAAAAACTGTGTTAAAGATAGTCCGAACCAAAACCAAACACTCGGATAGAAAACAAGTAGGGTCTGTAAGACAGATGCAATAGAGAACAACCACCCCATACATATAAGACACCGATGCTTGTGTTTGCAGCTACACTACTGGCCGAGGAACTAGAGTGACATTTTATAACTCATCCGCTGCTAGATTTCCTCCCTTTCTCACTTTCTGTTTTATCGTCTGGGTTCACTTGGCCATCATGACTTTAACAAATTCCTCATAGTTGATTTGGCCATCGCCATCAACATCGGCTTCACGAATCATTTCATCGACTTCCTCATCGGTGAGCTTCTCGCCGAGGTTGGTCATGACATGACGGAGTTCTGAAGCAGAGATGAAGCCATTCTGGTCCTTATCAAACACTCGGAAAGCCTCCTTGAGCTCCTCCTCTGAATCGGTATCTTTCATCTTGCGAGCCATCAAGTTAAGAAACTCTGGGAAGTCGATTGTGCCATTGCCATCAGCGTCAACCTCGTTTATCATGTCTTGAAGCTCCGCTTCTGTAGGGTTCTGACCCAGAGAACGCATCACAGTTCCAAGCTCTTTTGTCGTGATGCAACCTGTTGTAATTAAAGATGGAAAAATGTACTTCAATGACACCACTAAGATCCATCCAAAAAGGCCTATCTGTTTCAGTTATAGCTATAGCCATCATCTCTATGCAAATAATTTCTACTAAGCCAATAAGAATAACAAGTAGAAATAGGGTCTACTCAATGTAGATATATAGTTACACTATGTGTTACCATGCCGCACTCTTAAGAATAACATTCAAGCAGCATCCTGAATAGATGCTTCAGTAAATTGCCAATGACCATATCTTGACAAGGCAAAACTATTGATTACTTAAAATCATTTTACTTATGCTACATATAATATGCCAAGTGACACAGTAAAGGGTTAGATTTATGACAAGGATGATCCTTCACAACCTAAGTGACCAAAGTCTAAGCCACAAAAATAGCCTTTCTATTTCCAAGGCTAATGCTGGACATATTGATCATTCCCAGACTCCAACATAGATGGAACCCCATAAGTACGTTGCTCCAAGGATATATACCAAGAGGCATTTTTGGTGGTGTAATTTCTTGAATGGTTAGCTACTTAGTTGATATCTTTAATAAAAAGGGCTATAAAAAGTAAATGAATCAATCTATTAACGATTCGTTATTGCAAAGTAATTAACACTCTTAAAGCTTGAGGGAATGAACACAGTTTTTGTGGGATCATTTTATGTTGATATAGTCAAAGTTGCTTATCGAACTAAAAGAAAGTAAGTAGCTTGTCCCACATTAACTTGTCTGACAAACTATTGCCATTCCAACTAATAATCCCATCCATCTTGCATCCAACTTCTGTGGGAAAGCAATGACCACCTTGAGAATGTTGTACTCCCATACGGCTAAGGCTGAAAGTACACCACAACAATCCCACTTTATGTTTGAATCATCACAATATAGACTCATCATGGAAATAGAAGGTCAAATGTGTGGAGACTGGAATCATGATCCTCATTAAAGAATACACACTCATATGTAATATAGGAGAAGATGCAAAATTTCTTGTTCTACATTAACAAGCCTTTGACACGGATAAATCTCAAAAGAGGATTTATACATGCACTATAAATCCCGGTTGTCACTGACGCACCATGATGATGAAGGGGATTGGGAGTTCCAAAGGTCTCTTAACACAAGTGAACAACCACTACATGTATGATAATTTCACCGAATCAAACCTGATGCTGAAGCTAAAGGGGCGAAGAAAAAACCTCAGCGGTTTACTCAGATCTGAAGTCAACAACCTTTACAGCGTAAATAAGACAAATCGAGACAACGATTCATAAAGATATCTGATTTATGTTTCAGGGCGGGTCGATTATCTGCTTCCAAAAAATCCTCTGCGACGATCAAAAACCCATCTTAGAAGACACAGTACAGTGAAAGCAAATGAAATCCTTCAACGATTGACCAACAGGATCTACGAATTAAGAAGACGTGGTAGAAAATGCGATCGAGGGGATCTAACCATCGCCGTCCTTGTCGAACAGGCTGAAGGCCTCCTTGAACTCGGCGATCTGATCGTCGGTGAGCTGCTCCGCCATGCCTCCTCTGCAATCGTTCTCACAAGAGAAGGATGGAGAGAGATCGGAGATCCTTGAACAACAACTAGAAGAAGAAAGGGAGACGAAGAAGAGGACGCGAGTGTTTTGTGCCCTCTCACTTCGCGGTGATCGATTCCACCCCTTAAAGTCTCTTATAACCGGGCGTTATCTTTTACATTTCCATCAACACCCTTCTAATCCCACAAAATTACATAAATAGCTTTCCCGCGCATATAAAATGACACTTTTCGCCTCATATCTGCCCTCAATCTACCCAGGTGCCAATAACGTGCGGCACCTTCACACTGGGCCCCGTGTGTTTGGGACCAGCAGCGGGCAGTGATCGTGACCGTCTAAAATAGTGGGCCCGAATCCAGACCGGTTTATTCGATGGTCGAAGAGGCCCGCCACGATTGGGCCCCATGTGACCTACAAACCGGTACATGTGTAGGTAAGGCAACCAGAAAGCGAATGCGTAGGAAAAACGACTAATTTCTGAGACCGTCGGATTACGATCGAGCGGCTCTTTGGGACAAGGCGGCCGATATGGTGCTACGAATCAACAACAAGGGTAAAATGGTCATTTAGAGAGGCCTCAGGGGTTGTTCCGTGAATTTATGAGGCTAATATTTGACCCGCAGTTACCGCGGCTATTTCTGAAATCTTCCTTTATTTGGGTGTCGATGAGTGAAATTATAGTTTCACCCTCGACGCGGATCGAACGCGGAGAAGGGGTGGATAACCATCCGTTGAACGGTGGCGGTGCCACGTCGTCTATCATTTCCTCCTCTCGTTGAGAGAGCGTCTCATTGCTGTTTGGGAATAAGACCATCCATGACCGTTGATGACAACACAAAGGTGGCATCTGAGCCGTTAAAGAACGAGGTGGCATCGGAAGCCAACGTCATGCTTGGATCGGTCGACATGCTTCCTTCACGTCCCACGAAATCTATCTTCCATTTCCAAAGGAATGTTTGCGATATTGGATATCCATTTTGTAATACGCTCAATAAAATACTGATATTTGAGGGAAATCACACATCAGCAATATGTGATGGCCTTATGTTAAATTGATGTCAAGGTATTACTACAACTAAAATAAATATAGCTCTCCAAAACATATGACATGCACAACATATAACAGAAAAGATCCATACTTCCACTTGAAAGCACCAAATCATGTGATTGCACTCCACTGATTCACAGAATCTTTCTTGCACAAGCATGACCCAACTTTTATTGGGAACAAGTTGTCATCCTTAATACACTTATCTACATTGACACACAGCAACAAACCAGTAGTAAGGTAGGGTTACAACTGACATAAATCACGTCTTAACCTAAAAGAGAAGTCCAATATATGCAACAACCTATTCTTATAGCACATTACATCCAACAACTAGTGGTGATATGGTGCTGCGACTCGTGCCACCGATGGCTTTCAGCAGTTGGTGTCGTAAGATGCAAGTCCCTGCAACTCTGGACCTTCCAAGCGTGGATTGTTCTCAAAGCTGCATTAGAAGAGGCAAGATTTACGGTTAAAAGAATAAGAATAACTGCAAAACTGGATATCGACTATGATATTGCAAAGCGTGGGCAGTTGAGATCACAAGTGAAACATGATCATTGCATTTCATATATAAACTTTGGAAAATCATCAAGCTCCGGCGAGGCTGCTTTTACTAGAACTGGTTCAAGTGACATGGATTGTGATGGGATCATACAGAAAATAACTGACCATATGGCAAGTGAAATGGCCTACATCTGTTGTCAACCCCAAACATCTATTACAGCCTCCACTTTCGAGCCATTCATGAAGTAAGCAATGGATACGAAAGTGATTATAAATCACAATATGATTTATTAAAATGTATTCTCAGATTTCTCAAGTTTTTCTCATCTTCATGTACCAGCTCTGTTTAAAGGGGAGAGGCTTGTAAGAAACAAAATAGTGACGTAATGTGAGCGAGAAAGTACTTGTTCAAAGGGATGTGTTCAAATGGTCCAGTAGTGGGAATTGTTCCACAGAGATCATTGTTTGATACATCTCTGGCAGAAGAGGAAAAAAGAATATCATTAGAAAGCATAATACACCTTTAACAATATAACAAGTCAAAAGCAAAACTGTGCACTTACACAACTTTGAGGCTAGAAATTTCAACAAGTTCCCATGGAATTTGACCAGTCAAATGATTATCATTTAACCGTCTAGAAAAGCAAACAAGATATAAGTTATCTTTGGTAAAAAGTTCATACCAACAAAATTGAGAAGAGCTTAATAGTTGATGAAAAGAAATATGAAAATTGATGCTATAAACCTAGGATACCGACATCTTTTTCCTGCTTTAATATAGAATAACCAGCATAACGCTTATGTCATGAATATAAAACTGAGTTGCCAAAACATCTGTATAATATGTCCCCATAAATGGTACCAGTAATAGATTTAATAAAATACCTCACCTTTGTTCACATAAATAAAGGCTGAAAATTGTTCATAACTTACAAGAAAACTAGAGACTTCAGCTTCCCTAATGCTGGCGGAATAACCCCTGAGATGTTGTTATTATACAAATCCAAGCTAATGAGACTCTTCAGATTACCAAACTCAGTTGGTATGGTTCCTTGAATATTGTTTTTGTAAAGTTCCCTGTATGGGTGGCACAAGACAGCTATTAAACCTTTGGTTAGTATTGAGAAGTACTATTTTGCCTAATAAAAAAGAACCACAAATACAACACCTAAAATTCAGAAATATCATAAAAATGTTCTGAAAATTCAAAATGAAAGAATAAGATCAAGGAAAATTATGTTTGCTAGACCTGTAAAATCAACTAAACTGCAGATAATGAATTTTGCCATGATTAACATATAAATCAATCAGGAAACTTTTGTACTGTTGATCAGTAATCTGCAGCTGAAAATCAAGAATGACATTTAAAGAAGAAATCTCTACACACCAATCCCCTCCCCTCCCCCCCCTCTCTCTCTCTCTCTCTCTCCCTCTCTCTCTCTCTCACAACACCAAAAAAAATGTTTAGCAGTAGCTTTCATAGAAGCAATTGTTATAGAGGTTAAAGTAGTCCTGAACAAGTTTGGATTGTCAAAATAGGCATGAACTGAGCTGGATTATTCCCAAAATAATCTTGACTCGAAATCCATATATTCTGAGCTGGTTATTTATTCAACTGGTAGGATGCCCAAATAATTGATCAGCCAATTAGACCAAACTAAGCTTACCCAATTAGACTAATTTCCTAGTCTATCCCTCTTTTGTTCCTATCAACATCAACCAATTTTGTAACAAGAATTAATGTCATACGATACATTCTAAGCCGGTATACAAATGAAATATGGCATGTCTGCCTACCTCATGTCATGCCAACATATAGTTATTGGCTTTACCCGTCATGGTGGCCTAAGTCATATAAAAGCCTAGATAAAATCTATTAGCTTGTCTCCATTGAATTTTCGATTGTTAGATTTCAAATATAATGATAAGGCCTCATAATGATCCTTAGATATGAAAAAATAATGCAGCTTTAAAGAAAAGACATTATCATAATTCATAATATCAATTGTCCTAGTCAACATCTGCAGAAAACAAGCAGAATATACAAGCACAAGAATAAAAAACTGTCCACAAGCTTGCCAATCTGGCAAGAACAGGTGGGATTTCTCACCAATGGGGTGATCTTTTGACTTTTTGTAACAACTTGGCAGTTGATGGTTGAATGTTATTGTTGGTTCATAAAAAAAATAAGAACAACTGGCACATGAACATGAACTAGAATGATCACAACAAATGACGAGGGATTCTTACAGATATTGCAAATGTTCAAGATGTCCAATGTCAGGTACAAGATGGCCAGACAACTTTGAATTGCCTAGGTCCCTGTAAAAAGCAACATCGCATGACAAAAGCCAAATAATTCACTGGTTTGGATAAGAAGAATGACAAGCAAATAATTTGGAGAGGGAAAAAAAAAACAAAATGCAATAAGGAAGACTAACTAAAGTTGAAAACTTGATGTTTGAATATAAGTGCTAGATGTGATGCTTAAAACTTGGTCAAACACTCATGGTCAACCGAAGAACATATAGTGTCCACTGTCTACTAATATGTGACATACATAAACAACATCCCACCACCTTAAAACTCAAACACTTGTGTTTTTGATGGTAAAGGAATGAAGAATGGGTTATAATCCCCATAATAGTCTGAATCAAATGAGCACAAAGTTTCTGATTATATTCCATGTCAACTTCACTGACTAATTGCTATGGAACTAGTACAAGAAATACAACTAGAAATAGATAAGAGGAAGAAAATCAGTATAAGTTAACCAACTCTATTGCCATACATGTACATATGACAAAGCAAAAAACAAAGATTATTTACAAAGAAATATCTCATCTAAGTTCCCTCTGTCAAATACCCATTTACATTTGTTGTTGAGTCATCTCGGAATGGGCATTTACATAAGTATTATTATGGATTCTTTAAACCATGCTATTAATCTCTCTCCTTTCCTTTCCTATCTTAACCACTCTTAAGCATCAAAGTCAATCATGAAGACATATAAAAGGCTATTTGATTCCAATGAGCATGCACCAACTCTGTTGAATCCAGAATCCTGATTACCCAAACAAAAGATGCTGATTTACCCTCATTTTATTATATTAGTTGAGGCATCATGTGACCTTCATTATCTATCCATACTCATAGCTCCCAAGTCAATTTTGTCATCCAGTCAAAATACAAGAAAAACAACACATAAATGTGTCATTGTAGTGCAGATGAATTCACCATACTGTCAAATTTCCTACAGTATCTAGATTTCTTTTTCACAAATTTAGAAGTAAACATCCCTTAAATGCAACACTGCATTTCCTTGCAAACAAATATTCTGTGAAGTGCACTACATCAGCTGATTTCTGTTGTACCAACAGAAAAAAAAAATCAACATTCTTATCTTTATCAATACATCAGAAAGTAAAACAGTTCAAAATATATGGTCATTTCTCTCTAACAAATCTGAAAAATATTTAAAAAGGCTCTCTACCTCCACCATGGAATTCCCGAACCACAATAAAGGAATAAATCAGAGAAAGAAAGTATTTTGCTAATTTTCTTGGTCACTGATGTTCTGATAGTACGACCACTGATACTACTGTTAAGTCTGGGAATGACTAACCAGACCAACCGAGCACTGAAATCATATGCCAGAAAGTAACTTAACTATAGCATGTCAAAAGACCTTCACTTCTTCTATTAAAGGAGATAACACTCATTAAGAGATTGCCAACCTTTGATACTTTTCCCCAGACTCTTCACTTTACCAGAGAGTTCATAGAATCAATATCATAGCAATCTATTAAGTACTACTCATGACCAAACGAAAGAAAAGGAAAAAAAATGACCAAAGGACTGTCTTTAGAAAATCCAGCATTTTACCAAGGACTTCCATCAAAATAGAATCCCACCATATAAACCCCTTTCTTCCCAATAATCCCCTGCAAACCAAAAATCTTCGTTTCTAACAAAGACACAATACTCGTCAGCAGGTTCTCAATTTACGATATTTCACCACAACTCGTCACATCACCAGACATTCCACAACCTCTGTATCATAACAATTAATAATATGACATTGGTAGGCAAACCAACCGAAGCGCATGAATAATCAAGGGGAAGGTCATTGAAAAATGCTATCCTTCCATGCCACCCAATCTTACGAAACCCCTCTAACCAGATATTGTCACAAAATTCCAAGAAATTGTGAAGAAATTATGAAAAAGAAAGCCTACACGCGAGTGACGCGATTGTCTTGATTACAGGTGATATGGAACCAAGTGCAAGGGTTCACAAGCGTCGGATCCCAGCTCTCGAGCACGTTGCCTGGGTCGGAGAGGCTCTTCCTCAGGGCGTAGAGTGCGTCACCCTCGGAGTTGGAGGAGACCAGAGTCAGCGAAACCAAAGCCACCACCACGAACACCGATACTGTTCTGGCCGCGATGTCAGCGGCGACAGCCATAACGCCCTCCGCTACCAAAGATCGCACTTCCCCACGAAATCGAGTTAGGGTTTCGGCGCTCTTCGAAGTGAGGATTCGGTCGGAACACGAAGGCATTTGGTGGAAAAGAACTCTTAAGTTGTACCTCTGAATGTGTATATATAAAACTATTACCTAAAAGTGAGACAAAGATAGAAGCAGTTCAATAGTGAAAGGGGAGCACTTGGTTACGCTGAATGCAGTGGGTTTCGGATAACATGCCGTCCAAGTCTATCTGAGGTCTTCGATGGTCTTCCATAGTTTCCCCTGCAAAACGCACTGTAACCAAAATCATAAAATGCGGTTTGCTAAGACGGATGGACGTCAGGATATGTCGGTTTGCTCTTTATCCGTAACTTTTCCAAGATTCATTGCTCTTGTGACATATTGAAAAGATATATGATAATAAAAATTAGGTTATTGTTGATGCTCTAATAAGCATTCATCTTAACTTAGATCTGATTACATATTATTCCTATTCTTATAATTAATTATTTTAAATATTTCGATCCTTATACTTTTAAAAATTATATTAAAATTTTTATATTTATGAAAATAAAATATTTAATCTTGTTTCTCATAATATCGTCGATTTTACTAACAGAAATGTCATAGAGTTTACCATTGAGTATGTACTAATTTTATCTCATTTCAATTTATCATTGAACATATACGGTATTTTTATCAGTAAAATTGATAGTGTGAGAAAAAACGAAAATAAATTAAATGAAATTAAGTGTAAGGATCCTAATGTAATTTTTAAATGTATAAGGATGGAAATACTAAAGGTAACTAATTAAACATCTAACTTATTATACATCAGTTATCTATTCTTAGTTTTGTTCTATTAACCTTATTCTAAATCATTAATTTTAAATATTTCAATTAATATTATAATTATACACCTCTCAGATCTTTCTAAGTTAATTTTTAAATATTATATATATGTATGTATGTATGTATAGAGAGAGAGGGAGAGAGAGAGAGAGAGAGAGAGAGAGAGAGAGAAAGAGTTAAGTTGAAGAATCTGCCATGACCACCACCTTATATTTGTCAGGCTTGCATACATTTGCTGAAACCTCCACATCTCATCTCAGCAAGAAGGAGATCTTGTTAGGAGGTCAAACATTGATGTTTCATTACTGCCATCAAATCCAGAGTTATGATTAGCTTACAACCACGACAAACACATTCTTTGAGATATTCTGATCATCTTTACTTTTGGTATCTTTAGTGAAAGAAAAAGCTTTGATGCAAAGGACCCTTTGGGCTGAAAGCAGTGACCTAATCATGGCCATTGCTTTTCCTTTTGTTCACACACTTTTCCATTAGTATCTAGTCTTTGCATGAGAATCTGCAGCAACCTATGATTCATCATGAGCTGAGGGCTAAAATGATTGCTTGCAACATGCTTTCACCTCTTCCTCATTCCACTCACTCCTTCAGAATCACCATGAGAGAGACTCCTATGCACGCAAAACCAGTACTCCATACCAGATCTCTGACTTGTATGACAAAGTGCTAAATCACTCGAGCTCTAGCAAACAAGAATTTGGCTTGGCATGAGATAGATAGATCTCCTAACTCCAGCTAAAAGAACAGACATTAATGGTCTTTGGAACCTTCATCCACTGGTGTTCCTTGAAGCAAACAAGCTATTCCAGCTTTTATCAAAATGGAAGGCATAAACCCAAGATCTGAGAAGGCCATTCCTGCCTCTGTCATTCCCATCCAAGCTTGTTCTGTCTGAATGAGAGAGAGAGAGCTGCATATCCTCTCTGTTGAAGAGACTAATTAGTTCAGATTGAGTCACTGCTCCGACACCACTGACCCACACTTGGCCTCTTGGGAGAAAAGAAGGGAAATGTTCTCTGCAAAGCTTCCTTTGTCTTGCAACCTCCCATATGTGGAGTGTCATTTCCCCTTTTGCTTTTCCAATTTCAAAAGCTCTTGAAAGGGGGAAAAGAGTTGCCTTTTCTTTTAGCTAAGCATAGTGGCTGAGAAGAATTGGATATACCAATGAGTTCTGACTTCTGAGGATCCGTTGTGTGCCATGCAAAAAAGCAACTTGGAAAGAGGGATGCATGAATGAATAGTTTATGATTATTGTCTAAGCCCTACTAGTCTATGTTCTTTCAAGCATGTCTGCAATCAAGACCTGTTGTGTTGCAAATGCTGAGTGCATAACTCCAAAATAAGATTCTCTGAACAAACAACTCAGGAACACAAATCTAGATCTCTTCACATGGACCTAGATGACTTGATAAATTAAAGTTCTCTGCATGTTTGCATGAATATCCAGTGTCACATGAACCAATCTAGATCAGTGTAATGCATTATGGGATCAGGATTGTGGGGCTAAAGCAGACAAGAAGTTCTAATCTTTGATTGAAATCCCTCTTCTTATTTTAATTTTTTCCCCTCCTTTTTGTCAGTCAAGAGAGATCTAAACCTGTCTTCCTGTTCAGTGGGTCACATGTGGAAAGGGAAAGGTCATGTGAAGTACACAGAACATGTCTACAACTAATTAATCATCAAAACAACTTGTCATATGTGGAATAGAATCTTCCACAATATTCAAATTCCATGAATTCATACTATGCAACATTTCAAGCTTGCTGAAACCCAATACTCTGAATGACTTCAAGATATGTATAGCTCTGACTGGCTCTTTTAGCTGAAACACAACTTGCCTGGAAGATTAACCAAGGCAAAGAGTGAGCAAATAGAAAAAAAGTTGATAGTTCAATCTATTATCAGGGTGGTTCTAGATATTTGCTTGGACTATATAATTTCAGTAAATGTATAAAATGATGAAAAATTCATTTTCTGTGCTCAGTTCAGTGTCCAGCAACTCTGTTTGCTTTGCAGTTGAATAGTAAGAAACTTTCAGTGGAATAAATCTCACAATTTACTTTCTCCACTTGGTTGAACAAATGAGAACCATGTAAACATGTCAGTTAAGTTACTCAAACAATATCACAAATTTATCCTGTGTTCTGCATACAATTAAGATGGATCTACAAGTCATGAATTATCTTCAGAGAGGAAGCATATGTGAAGCTATCTGAAGTTCCTTTGCTACATCTTTGTTAGTGAGAAGAAGCCAAGTTACTGAAGTAATCTCTAATCACAAAACATCATCCCAAATCACATATGGAACATCTCACCTTAGATATTTATCACAGGAACAGCCAATAGATTATGACATTGCATCACAAGTGATTACTTTCAGATGAGGATTAATTTTTTTCATCAACTTCTTTTGAGAACAATGGAAGCCATGGGCTTGTCTTGAAGGCTACGAATATAACAGAAATGAAGAAGAAACATCTAAAGAAGCAATAAAGGCTAGGCATAATATGATCACCAAATTCTTTCAAGACTATACACCATTTTTTCTTAGAATATAAACAAAGTATTATGTAACATTTCTGCTGCAGCTTTACATTAATCTATAGGTAGTCATGAGGTCACATGGATACTTGAAGTTTCATGACCAAAAGTCTTATACAAAGATTCTTCTAAGTACATCTCTATGGCCAAAAATAGTTTTCTGAGCAAACAGTACTCTAAATTTCCTAGAAATGCCTTTTTCTACACAAATATTTCCTTGAAATGCCCAGGACTAATTTTCTTCCAGTTGACAATAGGACTTTTAGTGCTTGTCATCATAACACAAATACTTTTTGTCATGTCAAGTAAATGATTGAAAGTGTTTTATCAGTGAGAAAAGGAAAGTTATAATTGAGAAAAGTTCCAACTTTCAATTACTTCCATGGACTGGAAATATTCACACACCTCTCTAGGTATATATAAGAGTGAGAGAGAGAGAGATCCAAAAATGCATAGCAGAGCCAGCAGGAACAGGCTTCCTTTTCTTACTTGTGTTGCCATGGCCTTCTTGGTGGAGAGGTGTGGAGAGATGGCGGCCTCTATGGTGTCTCACAGACCAGTGCCTGCTCCTTTCCTCACCAAGACATACCAGATCGTTGATGACCCTGGCACAGACCACATTGTCTCCTGGGGTGAAGATGAGACCACCTTTGTGGTCTGGAGGCCCCCTGAGTTTGCAAGGGACCTCCTTCCCAATTACTTCAAGCACAACAACTTCTCCAGCTTTGTCAGGCAGCTCAACACCTATGTAAGCTCCTTGGAAGTGCCTTCTTGCATGATCTCTTTTGAAGTGTGTTGGAACCATGACTATCTCGGTACTTGCAAGAAATGCTGATTCCTAATGGAGTAAATCTGATAGGCTTTTTGTTGACACCATTGCAGGGATTCAGAAAGATAGCTGCAGATAGGTGGGAGTTTGCGAATGAGTTCTTTAGGAAAGGGGGTAAGCATTTGCTCTCAGATATCCACAGAAGGAAGGCCTCTCAAGCCCCTCAAAGCTACAACCACTTGCAACACCAGCTCTTGAATCACTCGCCGCCGCCACATCACCTTCCAGATGAAGCGAGCAGTTGGATTGAGCCTCCTCCGACCGCAGCAGGTGGAGACGCCGACTTCCTCTCGGCTCTGTCGCAGGACAACCAGAGGCTGAGGAGGAGGAACTCCCTCCTCCTGTCGGAGCTCACCCACATGAAGAAGCTGTACAATGACATCATGCACTTCCTCCAAAACCATGTCGCATCGGTTTCCACAGATCAAAGTTGTGTTGCTCCTAGAGGTCATAGGCCAGTGATGGACTCCCAGTCAGGTTCACAGTGGCACAGGGACGAAGGCAGCATCAAGCTCTTTGGTGTTCCTCTTCATGACAACAAGAAGAGAGTGCATCTTGAAACTGAATCAGAGACTTCAGAGAAGTAGCCATGAATTGTTTGAAGAGGAAGAGATGTACATGAGACTGTGTAATTGCTTGAGGAATGCCTCAGTCGAATAATATGTTCTTTAATTTGCATCTTAGTATTTGCATGATAATGATAGCTCAGCACATGTTTGATCAATGTCAAAAAATGTCTATATCAAAAGTAAAAAATCAGAAACCTCAATAGATAATTTTTTTTAATCAATTATTATTTTTCTTCTAAATCTTTGGATCAAGTTTTATTTTTGTCATCCTACTTTAAAAAAAATAAATCTTTAAAGTTCGTCTTAATATCGCGTGATAAAATTGAATTTTATCTTCGTATAAAATTTAGAAAAATATATAAAAAATATATTTGAAATAACGCAAAAAATAAGACGAAATTGTACTCTTTGATATTCATCATTAACTCTCTTTTTTAAGGTGTAGTGATAACATCATTACCTTAGCACTATTCATACTTATCGTTAACTTTTTTTATTAGATGTATTGATAAAATCATTATAGTTTTTCATTCGGCTTTCAAAATATTAAGACAAATCTTGTACATAACTAAATTAAGTCTTATATCCACCATACTAAATAAGTTATAAATCATAAAAATAGCCAAAATTAGAGTGATAGTAAAAAAAAATCATTCAAAATCATTTTTTTTATGTTACCTTATAAAATTTAGTATTATTTACATATCCATTCAAAACTTAAGATCTTTTGCTTATACTTCATCTTCTAAATTCTAATTTCATCAATACCCTATAACACTAAAGTAGAATGTCATATTTTAATTTTTATTACTGTTATTGATAGGAGTGTAGGCTGGCTTACTAAATAAAATGACAAAACTTCCATTATACACAATCTTTTTGACACATGTATATAATTATAATATCTAACTAAAGCAAAAGATCAATATAACGTATCCAAAATTTATACATATAAAATGTCTATAGGTTATCATCTATATCCGTGCTAGTATAGGTTTGTGTATGTTCACTTTCCTATCCAATCACTAGGGTAGGATACTAGTATCCTTACATACAAAATATGATATATAATGAATATCACTCAGATTCATAGTGACTAATTACTCAATAAGTATAAGTTTTTATCGCTTTATTCAGATGATCATCATGTTATATATATATGTCATATTTTAAAATCATAATCATAAGATAATTAATAATAATCACCTCATCATATGACTTCTTTAATAATCATAACCCTACAGTATATCATATATAAAATAAAAAAAATAAAATTCTCCGTTGAAATAATTCAAAATGATTATATGCACATATACGAAATATAAAAAATTCGTAGACTTCTGTACATTATATCATAACATAAACGTGCACTCTTATACCATATGTCATTGTAATATATACGTGCACTCTCATACCATACGTCATAATATATACATACATTCCCACACCATATGCTATAATACATACGTGTACTCCTATACTACATATTATAATATATACGTGTACTCTTACATTGCATGTCATAACATATACGAGCATTGCATATTATAACATATACGTACACTTTCACACCACATATTATAGTACATATATTCACTCATACACTGTATGTCATAGCATATTGGTGCATTGCATATCATAACATATTCATGCACTTTTACATCGCACGTCATAGAAAACATGTGCAATATCGCATATAATCATATTTGTATGTATATAATATACTTTCATCATAATTCATATATTTTTATGTTTATAAATACATATATTATAGCTCATGACAATCATATTAGTCTAAACATGCTTTCCAAAATATATTATGTACATGATAATTTATATGACAACTATTTTATAGTAAATTAAATTCATACTTGATTAAACTAAAAAATAAATATGCTAATGAAAGATCATATTCCTTAATGATTGAATATGCTAGAGAGTGATATACCTATCAAATTAGGAGCATAGGATTATGAGTTAAGAACCGTACTTATTGAATTATTGATTTATAATAATTCATAAAAAGTTTGATAAAATATCTCATAAAATAAACTATACCTAGTATGAAAATTCATCTAAATTTCATCACTAATTTTTTAACAATTACTAAATAGACTAGTTATTATTAATTAAACAATAACATAATTTGAAAAAAATTACTTCATTATTCTAGCTAACCAAATGATCTTGAATTATCATAAATTTTTATAAAAAACTAAGAAACTTATAAAACTAAATATATACTAAATTTTAGCTTAAAATGGAATCATTTAGAGACTAACTTATCCTCTTAATTCAACTACCAATATTTAAACTAGGTTGGAATTATTTGAATTTATAAAACTCATATCTTAATAGACAAAGGCAGTATTCACTCAATTCTAAATCTCATATGACTCTAAAAAAATATTTTAAAATATATCAAAAGATCAAAGTTTAATTATATCCCTAAGAGAACAAATTAAACTCAAATAGGATCACTTATCAAAAAATAGAGAATTCTAAATACTTGGGACAATACAACTCTATGTATTATTCTCAAATTATGATCATACCAGAGGCTTTAGAACTATAAGAGAATCATCCAAAATATATCTAAAAATGAATGATAAATTTAAAATCTAGGTTACTCAAAAGTAATTGAAAATATTAGTATATAATCTCTAAAACTAAAATCTTGAGTATAAGAAGAATTGAGTTTTTCTTACCTCAATCTTCCTTAGAGTTAAAGTATTCTAGCCTTAGTCTTTACGAAAAAAAATTAAGAGAATCAATCTTCCTTAAAGCTAGAGTTTCCTAGCCTTCATAAAAAAAAAAAAAACTAAGAGAATGATTGAAGAAAGAAAAAAAGGGTAGTGGGTTATTAAGTCGGTAAAGATAATGAGGTTTAAATAATATAAGGGTATTTAAAAGGTTGTCTTGAGGTTAAGGATTCAATTCCATTATCTCTCATTTTTAAGTTTTTTTCTTCTTTTCTTCATTTACTAATATAATTTTAATGATGTAGTAACTTCCAATTTAATTTGGTTTAACAAAGAATATATTTTTAATCTAAACTTCTAATTCAATTTCAATTATGTATCTTAACCTTCTTAGTATTAGTATAGCACTTTTCTTAGATTTACATCTCTATTTAATTTTTAAGTATTTTATTTATAACTAAATAGCTTATTATCATTTATATACATGAGGTTTAAAACATAAACTTGTTTATGTTAATTATGGTCAAACTTATTCAAGCCTTGAGATTCATTTAAGGTGAATTAAAATATTATTATTATTTATAGTTATTATATGCATGTTTATTACCATAACTTAACTTTATATTTAAATATGTTAACACACAAATATTTCATATAATATTGATATTTTTTGGAAAGTATGTATTTTAATTTTAAAAATTAAAAATATGAGTATGTTATTTATCATATTTATGAAACATATAATCATAAATCATATCACTAAACGAGGATAACATATGCATATTATTTGTGCTCCTATTGACATGCTAGTTATAGTTAAAAGTGTACGAGACTTTAATACTACAATAAATCTTAGTTTAATCATTACTAATATTTAGTTTGAAATAAAAATATTATAACATAAAAATATTCTTACCATCAAATTATAGCATGATAATAATTTGATATTTTTAAAATAATATTAATGTCAATTAGATTTTCAATACTTCTATTCTAACCACCATAAACAATCATTTAAGGTAAATTAATTAATTACGAGGTCATATATACATATTTTTGGCTTTTGTGAGATAAATTATAATATATAAATAAATAAAAATTAGGTACATTTTATATTTATACCAAAATATAAAAAACTTAAAAAAATAAATATTAACAGAAATATAAAGCATTATTTGTGTAGCTATGTCAATCTTTGCGAGATAAATTATAATATATATAAATAAATATAAAAATAAAAAAATATTTTATATTTAAACCAAGATATAAAAAAGAAGTTTACAAAAAAAATATTGACACCAATATAAAGCTAAGCATTATTTTTCTGGCTATGTCAATTGGGCTACATATATACACCAAAATTAAGAAGATTATATATATATATTGGAAAACCACATATAATAAGTAATTTAAAAAAGGAAAAAAAAAGTAATTGTTGGGCTGATATATTTGAAGATGAGCTTAATGGGCCGTCATTTGACGGAACGGGACGGCGGTGATGACTTGCCATTAAAGTCTCCCAATTGACCTAACCAATTAAGAGAGGGGGAGAGAGATCGCCGACTACGGTTCACCTCTCCTCTCCCTCTTTCCATCGATCCCTCCTTACCCTCTTTTCTTCTCCCTTCTGTTTTCTGTGCCCGCTGTTCGAAATCAAGCAGGCCGCGATCGATTCCTTGGTCCTCCTCCGCTTGGCGATCGAAGATGCACGCCGGACCATCCGGATTCCGTAAGCATCCCCCCGCCCCGTGTTTGCGATTCTACCGGTGATTGGTTCAAGTATCTTTGTCTTCTTTTTCCTTGTTTATTGAAACCCTCGTTCTGCAGACAATGCGCCGGTCACGCGGACCCTGGTCATCACCAGCGCCATCCTCACCGTCGCTGCTGGGCTGCGCGGCCGATCTCAACGCCTCGGGTTCTCGTATCAGGTCGGCTTCGCTACTGTTTATGTCTCGATTCGCTTGCCATGTCGTGCTCCGTTGGGTCATTCTTCGAACGAACTGATTATTAGAGCTTCAAGTTGATGTCCTGGGTTGACTTCTTGAATTTTTGTTTGGCAATCATAGCCCAGAATACGAGTTTCAATTTGAGATAGGGATCTTGAGATATGGTTTTAGATAATATTTTTGTGCCGACCGTAAGCCTGAAGTCGGCATATGCATATTAAAGCTCGATTTCTCAAATCTATATGTTATCTAGGTTTGGGCTTAAGGAAACTATGTGTAATTGGCCTTGGTTTTAGTATTTTAGTTCACATAATGATGACCTGAAACCACCCAGTAAGGGTCACTTGTGTATGACAAATGTAGGTGCCTGAAGCATGAAAGTAAAGTTTGTCATTCTTTAAAAATTGCATTGAAGAGTAGCAGAAAATGATAAAGTGGCCTTTGGAGATGATGCAAGGAGAAGCAAAGGATTTTCATAGCATGATTAAGGAAAAAAATGGAGAGGCCAATTGTGGATAAAAATAATTTGAAGAAAGGGGTAAATGAATTTTATGAGGATGAAGATTGGTACAACGGTAAGATTGCTACTGTGACTTGGGGATCATAGTTCAAGTCACCAAAATAACCCTTCTATTTATAGAATTAAGATTGTGCAGATTGACTATCCCTGGACATTGCATCAGCAAGAAAATCATGCAGTCACTGTGCCCTTATATAAACTGAGGTTGTGAATCATAACCTTTTGTTTCTCTCTCTCCTATTTTTGTCTCATCAGTTATCTATCTTGAGATTCATGGTATATATATACAAGTTTGTTTTAGTTAAGACCTACATGAGAAGTATGTTATAGCAGACAATCACAGTATGTTGTTTTACACAGTTTTTCACAATCTTAAAAAATCCATATCTTCTTGCTACAAATTGGTAGTCATGATCATTTTTCAGGTTTCTTGGTTTGGTTTGAGTGAATATGAAGATGCTTTCTCAACATAATCATGTCAACTAATGTAGGTTATTTCACTGTTCGTTGGTAAACCTCTGTTTACTTTCTTGGAAATTTATATAAATTATCTGTGCCAATGTATGGCAAATTTAGTCTGGAATGCATATTAAGAATACTGCCACTATCTTGTGTTTTTTTTGTTGGTCAATTGGTGTTAATCTTCAGTAGCTCATACCAATTAAGTACTCTTGTTAAAAATAATAAAAAATATCATTTAGTTTTTCAGAATTCATTCTAGCAAGTTGTAGTTTTTAATCTTTGATAAAAAAGGGCACCATCATCTTAGGATATTTTAGTTCTTCTGAAATGCTAAACCTCAGCATATATGTTGTCAATGATCTTTTGTGGTTTAGTTACATCCATTTTTTATATTTGTTGCATTTTCAACATCAAGGATTTGGGGATCAATTGGAGCTGTTGAAATAATTTTCTTGGTAGCTAGAAATAGATTCACTGTCAGTGGGTCTATTCTTGCAGGATAGGGACAGGTATTCAGAAGCTATATTGTCTTAAATTTGAAGTACCGAGTATTTCCAATATAGTCAAAACAAACTGTCTCAGCAGTATATATTTCAGCGATTATAAACATCAGAAATCCTGAAAGATGAGTAAATATTATAGCTGAGTGGCTGGAGAGGATCTGTGTAGCCCCAGATGATTGGGATTTATGTTCTGTTATCGTCCTTGTTAATATATGAATGTTTTTTCACAGATTTCTGGATATTTGAATCGATTCTCATAGATCTCTGGGTATGATACTGTAGTTTGGATATCAGTATCTTTTATAAACACGTAAGCAGAAAGTCTTAAAGCTTTTGTATTAATTGGTGGGAATAGTTGGAACTTATGGCATCATATTATTCTATTTGAGACAGCTTGTTAATTGTATATATTAACTAGTACCTAATATCTGTTGATGTTTAGAGTAATTAGAAAATTTCCTCACTACTTTTCTCTTTCAATTTTTACAAGATCACCAATTTGACTTGTAATAAGTACTTCTCTTATGCAGGATACTATTGAGAACCGTAATATTTGGAAGTTTATTCCATCAGTTTTTGCCTTCTCATCATCTCCAGAATTAATAATTGGACTGTATTTGCTATATTACTTCAGAGTATTTGAGAGACAGATAGGATCTAATAAGTACTCAGTAAGTATTTCCTTTTAGTTGTATATATCCAAACATTTTGTTTTTGAAATTATGTGCTTAAACTTTTTGAAAGAGCAGACCATGTGATTATTATATTCTCTTAACCAGCTTAACTGATTGTGCACGATTTTCATACAAACAATGCATTCAGGATGATGACTGAACCTTATCTAATTGCAGCTTCTATTTGGAATGGTTCCTAACTTTATAGTTGTTAAAACATGCAGGTATTTGTTCTGTTCTCTTTGATAGTATCAACAGCCTTTGAAGTCCTGGCTTTGGCACTTTTGAAAGGTATGTGATATTTAGATTGATTAACTGAAAATATTATGTTCACATGGAAAATATTATTTTCTATTTGCTACAGATTCTCGCATCAGTGCAGCTGGACCTTATGGTCTTATATTTGCCTCCTTCATACCCTTCTATTTTGATATTCCTGTTACATCACGGTTCCATATGTTTGGCATGAACTTTAGTGATAAGTCAGCCATATACTTTGCAGGCTTTCAGGTATTCAACTTATTTTCTTCTTCCTTTTTGGTTTGTCTCAATGACTACTGCATCTTACCTCATTTTCGTTTCTCCAGCTTCTTTTATGTGCCTGGAAAAGTTCGTTCATGCCTGCCATATGTGGTGCTCTTGCTGGTTTTCTTTTCCGTATTAATGCTTTTGGCATCCGCAAGCTAAAGGTTATGACTATCAGCTCTTTGAATTGGCTTTTGTAAATGCAATTGACCATTTTTGGCCATTGACCATTTTTGGCCATGTGTGAACATTAAGCATCTTTCTTGCTTATCTGTGCTTTCTGAATTTCTACATATTTTTAAACATATGCAGTTTTCATGCCATTTTGCTACAGTCTAGTTTTGCAAAGTGATCCATGAGCTAAAGCATTGGAAATGTTCCTATAATTTCTCTTTCCAACCTTCAACCAATGATGGGAAGATCATTTGTGCATAATTGGACAATATTCTCCATATACAATACATCATAGTTCAACAAAGTGTTTGAGTTCCTATCACAATCTCAATACTAACAAAGAAAGCCAGCTATAATTGAGAGTATTTGAGGAGTCGGCTTGTTGAAAATACCAAGGTAATACCGTATCGTATCGGTGTTTCGAGGTTGACTCGGTATGGTACGGTACCGACGTACCGAGCGGTATATCAGGGCTTATCGAGCAATTCTAAATATTTTTTCTCTTACTGTATCACTGTAGCACGGTCCGTCCGGTAGCGGGCGGTCTGCGTACGGGTATTCTGTCGGACTGGTACGTACCGCCTACCATCCGAAATTGCATACCATGAAAAATACAACAGACATCAGCTTGTTGAAAACCAGAACTTCTGTTGCTTTCAAATAGTTCCATTGTATCTTATTAAAAATACAACAGACATCAGCTTTGGCAGATATCAGTGGAAACCGGCTGGTGTCCCAGACTGAGCATTTCGATGTTAGTTACTTAGTTGAACAAAAATGATCTACTTAATCAAAAACTTATTCATTTTGCTGAAACTTAAAACATTGTCTACTGTTGGTTGTTGATGTTTTGTTAAATTTTATCCAAATCTCCCCAGGAAGCACTATGGCAGCAAGTTACAATTCATTACCCAATTAAGACATGTTTGTGGATCAATGTTTTTGATGTAGAACTATTTAATGATATTTGATAAACAAACATCTAAACTGATTTTAACACTTTTCTTGACCCTAAAATACCTATAACAATTTCAGTGTAATTGTTAGCAAAAATTGTCATTGATATGTTTTTTTTGCTAATTATCTAAATTTTGTTATTTAAACTGAGGTATGATCCATACAAATATATGTCCCCTTTATATTATTTTTATAAGGATGACGGGTATTTGGAGAAATGGCTACTTAGGATAGGTTTCTTGCATTTCATTGCTAGTTAGTGGCCTTTTTCAATCACTGCTACGTAGGAAACTCTAGCCTATTATCATCAGGCTCTGCAGTTAGTAACTATAGGTTGTGCAAGTTCGTTACACTTATAGTTTCAACTTGCTGAGTAGAAAGTGTTGACAAAGTTTTACTGGAAAAGCTTTCTTAGGTCTCTATTTGTTCTAATTTTATGATAGCTATATCTAGCTATTTTAGTGAGTCCCATTCACAGTAAGCCAAGATAAAGTGTACTGGAACTGAGTAAATTATGAATGCCGAAGTAGCAGAAATCTACAAGAATGGTTATATTCAATCCTAATGAAGTTTGATGCGAATGCTTTAAACATATTTGTGCTTTCAGAGTAATATGTTTTGTCTTGGACCTTTTCTAAGGCATCATAATTTTGAATCATCTTGATTCTTGAATATGCAAACTTCATTTTTTTGCTAAGCTGTGTTTTCCATTATATAGTTTTGAAATGCTCTGACATCTCATTTAGCTTGATTTTTATTGGCTGTTCAATTCCTGATTGTTCCTTTACTCGATCTATATGCAGTTCCCCAAAAAAATAACCTCAGTGATTTCAAGGTTATTCTTCTCTTCAGCAAGTTCATCACACGCATCAAGAGCAAATATCAGAGGAAATGCACATGTGCCTTATGCTGGCCGTCAGGTTTCTCCAAGCCTCTTCTCATTCTTTCCTTGAACATTCTTTGGCAATTGTAATTGCTGTCTGCCTATGCACTTGACCTAGTCCAACCTGTTTCGACCAATGGACCCCTACTCATAATTATGCATGTACCTTGATTCGCCCATGGGGTTGGAAGCATAACACTAACAAGTCAACTTTCCATTGGTTTAGTTGGAAATATTTAGCATTTTGCAGTTAACTCTTTCAGAACAATATTGCGTGGATCTGCCAAGAGCCAGCAATTGTTTTTAATATATGACTTCTCAGCCCATCTAGAAGCTACAATAGCTTTTTTTTGTATAACAGAGCTATTTACTGGTTTAGTTTCTCAGATCTTGGTTTTCTAGCTAATGATGTTGAACTAAATAAAGGCATTCTTTTAGCTGCATGTAAATACTCTTATCTATCAGTCATGACATACACATAAATCTTGTGTTGGTAGGAAGTCATACTGCAATCTGAAGTTAAAGATTTATCTTAATATGATCAGAAGAATGGCATATGCATTTCTATCTTCAGAATATGTGATCATGAGCTTACTTGTTGCCTAAGAAATTTGAGCTATGGGTGCTGCAAAAGGGGATGTTTTAGTGTTAAATGGATTGGCTGCTGCTGCTTTATCTTTTTACATATGTAGCGATTCTCTTTAAGAGCTGCTTCTGGCATTGAATCATCAGAAAGAACTTAGGATATAGAGTAATGTTCTTGCATAATATATATATATATAAGTTATATAGTTTTGAAATGGCTCTGACATCTCATTTAGCTTGATTTTTATTGGCTGTCAATTCCGATTGTTCCTTTACTCGATCTATATGCAGTTCCCCAAAAAATAACCTCAGTGATTTCAAGGTTTATTCTTCTCTTCAGCAAGTTCATCACACGCATCAAGAGCAAATATCAAGAGGAAATGCACATGTGCCTTATGCTGGCCGTCAGGTTTCTCCAAGCCTCTTCTCATTCTTTCCTTGAACATTCTTTGGCAATTGTAATTGCTGTCTGCCTATGCACTTGACCTAGTCCAACCTGTTTCGACCAATGGACCCCTACTCATAATTATGCATGTACCTTGATTCGCCCATGGGGTTGGAAGCATAACACTAACAAGTCAACTTTCCATTGGTTTAGTTGGAAATATTTAGCATTTTGCAGTTAACTCTTTCAGAACAATATTGCGTGGATCTGCCAAGAGCCAGCAATTGTTTTTAATATATGACTTCTCAGCCCATCTAGAAGCTACAATAGCTTTTTTTTGTATAACAGAGCTATTTACTGGTTTAGTTTCTCAGATCTTGGTTTTCTAGCTAATGATGTTGAACTAAATAAAGGCATTCTTTTAGCTGCATGTAAATACTCTTATCTATCAGTCATGACATACACATAAATCTTGTGTTGGTAGGAAGTCATACTGCAATCTGAAAGTTAAAGATTTATCTTAATATGATCAGAAGAATGGCATATGCATTTCTATCTTCAGAATATGTGATCATGAGCTTACTTGTTGCCTAAGAAATTTGAGCTATGGGTGCTGCAAAAGGGGATGTTTTAGTGTTAAATGGATTGGCTGCTGCTGCTTTTATCTTTTTACATATGTAGCGATTCTCTTTAAGAGCTGCTTCTGGCATTGAATCATCAGAAAGAACTTAGGATATAGAGTAATGTTCTTGACATATATATATATATATATATATATATATATATGTATGTATGTATGTATGTATGTATGTATGTAATAAAAGAAAATATGTGAAGAAATCCTTATCTAATACAGGAACTGGAAGATTTATTAATAAAAGAAAAATATTTAACCATCTGTAACTAAATTGTTCTCCAGCTTGTTTGTAGAAAAGCTCATCCAACATAGGGAATGGCAAGATTAGTATACACAAGAAAATTATTCAATCATCTGCGAAAATATTTGTACAGCACAGGTCCTCTTTGGTATGCAGAAATGTTCATTTGACATAGGAAACGGTAAGAGGACTTACTCTTTCTGTATAGGAAATTCCACAGCATTCTGAAGATCTTTGCACTCATCTTTATTAAGCATTACATATGCTGGTCTTCCTACTTTGGCTGTAATTATTTTTTCACTGTCTAGATAGATATCCGATAAAAAATTGTTGAGTGGTGAGAAGTATTTGTATAGGTAACTGCAGCTTGGTGTCGATGACTTGCACTAACGTTCAGTGGTTTGTCTTCTTGATTGTGATGCAGCGGAACTATCCTTCTGTGGGACATATTCCTATGCCAGAGCCACCAGAGTCTTCCATTGCTCTGTTGGTATCGATGGGCTTCAACAGCAGTGCTGCCAGGCAGGCACTCATGCAGGCTAGAAATGACATAAATGTAGCCACCAACATCCTCCTTGAAGCACAGACTCGGTAAATGATGTATGGAGTCACACGTATGAGTTTGTAGCACCCAGCAAAACACAACGATACAAGGATAAAAGGAACCCGCAGAGTGACCATTAATTCCAGTGTGAGAATTCAATTAGGTTCTCTTACTGCATTTCCTTTTTTTAGCAGTCCCAAGAAATCATTCATCAGAACTTTACAATGTTGTACATCCATCTGCATTGTATAAGGCTGCATCCCATTGTCTAGTATGGATGCTACGGGATCACTATCGATGATGTAAATTTATAGACCCGAACAGTTCTGACATTATGTTGAACTCATTACTTGCTGATCTAGGAACGAAACTTCGATCCAAAGCAGTTTATAACCAAGCGTAGTTGATAAGGAGCTTTGTTGTTTGTTTTTATTTCTGACGTTTTGTATCATACTCTTGCTTCGTTTCTACCACATCCATTATCTTGCTCACGCTAGGTTAACCATCTGGTTTTTGCGGCTGAACTGCTACTTCAGCTCTCATGATTGACCAAAAGCAGCAGCTGCTTCTCAGGTTATACATTTTACATAACAACGAATCCTAGCTTTTAAGTACCGTTAGGCGATCTTTATTTATCTTTCTTTCCGCAACGACTAAACATGTACGGCTGACCAATCCGGCGCTTGATGGAGTCGTACATGTTTAGCATTAGAGCATGTAGGAACTGAATGATCGTCTACAGATTATGCCCGAAGCACGCAAAAGGACCACGCCAATTTGCCAAGGGCTTCTTCCTCATCGCTTTGACCGCCTCCTTCAACCAGCCCCTCAACCTGCCATTGTCGGCTTCTTTTGGATTTAACGTCTTGTTCTTCACCGTCTTCCCGGGTCCTCTACAAGTAGACTTCGCAAGCCCATCAATCTTCGTCCCAAAGTCTAGACATTGGTTTGTTCTTGTTCCCGATGACGATTCAGTGCCTGGTGGTCCTTGAAGCCAACTCGAGGTTCTTAGAGGCGACAACGATCGAGCCCTCCTCCCGGGGGACGCTCGACCCCTCCTTATGGTGTCTTCCTGCCTCACTTTCTCCAAGGCCACCGCGAAGGGATCGACGTCTTTCCCCTTCGAGCCGCGCCTCGCAAATGGACTCGCCGCCTTCCACGCCGAACCCGAGAGCAAGGTGGGCGAACTCGCACACGAGCTTCGTCGACTGCAGCTCCCGCTGTTGATCGCCTGCAGACGAGGTGGGAGCTTAAGCGGCAGCAGCCGCCCACTGTGAAACAGCTCATCGGCAAACGACATGAGCTGCTGCTGCTGCTGCTCTCGCTGCTCTAAGTAACACGAAGCCTCGAGATCCGCATGGTGCCCGAACTCGAAATCGTCGACGCCAAATCGGGTCTTGGATTCTGGCGATGGTGAGGATACGTAGTAAAGGCAGAGAGGAGTGAGATGAAACGGAGCTTTGTTAGGAGGATACTCGGTGAGCATTGTTGGCCCGGGAGAAGTTGCGACCTCCATATGGCAAGAAAGAGCAGTTTGGCTTGGTGACTGAGGACTGAAGGCATGGGAATATAAGGAGGTGTTGCGTCACCTTCTTTTCGTCCTCAACGATTGGAAAAAGCCTTAAAACAAGGCTTTGGTGGGGTCAATTCTAAATGAGAATTGTGGCAATATCTAAACCTTCAGTCAGTTGTCTGTAGGAAGTTGAAGGCTAATTTGTCCTTCATGTGTGTTAGGGTCCAGGAAATCTGGAATGTGCATCTGAATTGAGATTAAACCTAGTAACTTATTCTTGACCCCCTTGAAACCTTCTTTTAGTGAGCTTTAATTTTAGTAGGGTAAATCTAAAAAATATTAATTTCATAGCAATATATATTATATATACTATGATGGGATCCACTTGACAGTCAAAGACTATATCTTACAAATGTATATGTAAAATATTATTCGAATGACGATATGCTGAATATCGATTCTTTTAAGATTAATATATTATAAGGATTTATATATTATATAAGGATTTATATATTAAATTTAAAATTTTATGGATATAATACATATATATATATATATATATATATATATATATATATATATATATATATATATATATATATAATATGGAGATATGGGAGGTAAGAAAACAAAGTGAAAATAGAGAGGGGCACGCGAGAAAGTCCTCTGGACCACTCCATTCTGCTTGCTTCTTGGCTATGGATACCATCCAAATTGGCCCACAAGCTCGCCTCTCCCGCCCAACGCCCCTCTCGATGAGGACTCTCTGTTCCGCCTTCCGATCCAAAGTCCTCTCCGCCGTTCTCAACCACCGGGGTTTCTGCGTCTCTGCCCTCGGTTTCAGCAGTGCTGAGCAGCTACTAGGCAGCGGGAGAAGGGGGTCCGGCCTCGCTTTGTCCGCTAGGGTTAGGACCAGGGCTTCGGATGCCTTGCTTAAGGAGGAATGGCTGGATTCCCTCTCCTTCCCCTTCTCGGAGAAGTTCCGGCAGATCGTGCCCGTTGCCGACGAGGAGATTGAGAGCGATTCGGACGCCGAGTGGGTCGTCGGTATCGACCCTGATAGTTCGGGAGCCGTGGCTCTCCTGAAACCCGATGGTTCTGGTTATTCTGCTCAGGTTAGTAACCCAAGGCAGGCTCTTGCTTGTCCCTTTTGGGAATAATATTTTACATGTTCCTAAATACCATAAAATCATGTTGAAGCTGGAATTTTGGATGCATGTGCTAATGATGGTCCTTTTAGTGTTTTGTTTGAAGCATATGAGGTAACTGTCGGCAGGGTAGAACAGCTAGTTCTTTGTCTATCTTGTAAATTGTAGTGGGAACCAAAAGAAATGGCATGTCTAGTATACAGTTAGATATATTGATACTAAAAATAATCCAGGCACATTGGTTGAGCAAGTGACCTATAGCTCTAGTAGTTTTGGGTTGCATATGGATTTGTTGAAATTTTAGAATTAGGCATGCTATTTTCTGGTATAATTTGGGGTTTTTTAGAGGACACTAGATTTATTAGTGATTTGTTTGGACCCTATATATCTTCTTCTATATTTTCGTGTATTTTCAATGAAGAAATTAATTGTGGATTTATAAATTTGAAGTGTCATTATTTTCCTCATGAAGGTTCAGACATTAAAACGGGGTTCAAATACTCCCTTGCATTTTCAAGTTCTGATTTAGTTCTATCAAATCTCCAATTTGTCTACAACTTGGACAAGTTGCTGGATTACCTTTAGCATAAACAAGAAAGCCAAAGAATACATTACATTTGGCCTCTTAACTGACTAGAAATGAAAAGCTTCAGGCCTTTGACCAACAAGCTTTGCAGCAACTTTTAGCAAAAGATGGGTTGACAATGTTTGAGGTTAATCATGTGAGGAGATAACCTGGTTTATCGAGTGTATTCCATATAGCAACGCGCCATTGTTTACTTAGGAAACCAACCCCCCCAAAAAAGAAAACAGAAGAGAACTTAAAGTAGTATTTAAGACACACAGTTAACTTTATCTCTAAGGCAAAAATTGAAAGTGAAAAAAGCAAGATATGAACATCTTTTGTGGTAAGAGATATAAGGGCCATTTTTGAACTATTCCGTTTAGCAACTTCTTATTCGAAAATGCGCAAACCTAACAATTAACCTTTTGGATTTATGTGACATCTAACATTTGGTCTGCAAAGATAATTTTCAATTTTTTGGTAGGATGATTGCCTTGAACTTGGGCATACAACATATTTAATCCTTGTAAAGATATTTCTTGATCACTTTATGAAGCTGGCCACTGCTAGGACTAACTACAAGTTTCATACTTGTGCTGTAAAGAGTAGCTTCTATAATCTCAAACCCTTTTATTGTTCTTCAGAATTCTGATAATTTCATGATCATCATGCTTCCTTTCTATGTAATTGTTCAAACAATTGTTAGCAGGTATTTGATACTCCGAACATGCAAGTATTGGTTGGAAAAAGAGTTCGAAAGCGCTTGGATGCAAGATCCATGGTCCGATTGCTTCAAAGCTTTGGTGCACCACTTGGTATGAGCAATGAAAGACATTAATATAAGGTTCAACAATACTATTGTATTTCAAGAGTGCTAGATTCCATTTATTTAACAGGTTTATTAATTCGAATTACTACTATAAACCAAGGTATATAGTTTCGAATGATACCGTCCAATACAGGCAGTACGTACCGGTCCGACAGTAAACTGGTACGCGGATGGCTCGCTACTGGGTGATATATATATATATATATATATATATATAGGCGACGTCGCCGAAATTTTTTTTACTTATATATTAATATATATACCGAACGGTATACCGCTTGGTATACAATACTGTACTGTACCGAGAGAAGGTCGAAACTCCGGTATGGTACGATATTTCAATCCTTGCTATAAACTATAATTTTCTTCACCAATCTTTAGATTTGTTGTATTGATGCTACCACCATCATGACAGCTTATTTAGACCCTAAAGTCAGCCCCAAACCTTGTAGTCCCAAGATTTATGTGAATTGTAGTTGCTCATCAGTATCTCAGTAATATTCATGTTTGTGCTGCCGACTTTCAGGATGGTGCTTAAGCGTTCAAAATATGGCATTTCCATCTATTTGAACATTGCATCAGCCTTTGCAACTTCTTGTGGACTTGTGAATCTGCAATTTTATAATGTCTGGTCTGAAATTATTTTTGTGCATCTTGAGATTGCTGATTATATCAAATTCATATGTTGGTAGTTTTTGGAATTTCTATTTTAAATGGTATACAAATCAATGACTTATTTCTGTATTATGCGATGATAACATATGTTTGAACATTTACTGGTAGTTATCATTTGAACAAATTATTCTTTTGATGCTCAAATTACTGGAGAATTTTATTATATTAATGCATGTGGGTTATTCATTGACATATTTATATAAGTTCTTTGAAGTTACATACCAAATTGAACGATGCAGAAAATGAAGGTTCTTTATGGTCCATAAGTGACCTATATGTCAAATAGGCATTAATGACTCAATTATTAACCGTAGGCATTTAAAGGTTGATTTTGCAAATGAATACTGATATAGCTAGATCCCATTCAAATGTGACATAATCAATAAAACCTTTTTTTCCTTTTTGCTTATTAGAGCGGCGATCATAACTTCCTGGCCATCTTGAACCAATATGCCCACTGGATCTAGTAAAATTTGATCTGCTGATTGGTTTGAATGGTTTAAACTTAAGTAATCCCCTAGTTACACATTTTGAGCATTTTACTGATAAGCAGACAACCAGAAGCTTGCCATTGGCTATAATTTATGCAGCCATCTAAACCTCTAACTGGCAATGATATCAATCCAACAAAATGCAAAAATAAAGAGTTATATATATATATATATATATATATATATATATATATATATATATATATATATAACTAATAAGGAAACACAAGATAATGAATCCTACTTAATCCATAAATTAGATTAGTTGTCAAACCCGATAAAATGAAAGAAGAAATCTTGGACTACTCTAGCAACCAAGATAGCTTTTTGTATGATGAGTAATAGGAAAGAAAGAAGTGGAAGAGAAGGAAATGGAAAATGGATATTCATGTACGGTAGAGCAGAATTTTGCCTGATTTGCCTTAGTACCTTAATTATTTGTTTGTGACATTTTCAATTCATGTGATATTCACATCTATCCACCTTAAATTCAATATGGACTGTCAATGTAGATCCAGTTTGTATCTATATTAATTGTAAACAAGTATGTGACAGAATTTAGTGCCCTTCTAACACATGTATCCAGATTTTAATATCTTGGTTAAATGTGTGTGGATGCTGGAGAAGTCTGTAATACTGTTTCCTTTTTTTCTTGGGTTCCTAGTTGAACAGGATACACATTATCTATATGGACCTTAGAAATTGTTCTGTTTTCTACCTTATGTACAACCCAAATGAAAGGAATAAACATATTTTACGGGATAGAATATATTTTGTTTTAACTAAAATTAGTGGAACCAATGTATGTCTGAACTGATTTAAAGGATTTGTGCCAAGAACAATGATTTGGGTCTCTATTTGGTATGAAAATATTTTGGTCCCAATTCATTTTCTTGTACCACTCATTTTATGTTGATGAACATGCAAAAATTTTCAAGCTTTGCCAAATATTTGTTGTGGGATAAGACCTCTTTCTTATTTGTGACATATGTCTTGTGAATAAGTTCTTGTGATTGGTATTGGGTTGTTGGAGAGCATTTGGGCCTTAATTTTAGAAGATAAATTAATTTTAAGGAAGTTGTTTTTCTGGAATATCATCCTATTGAATGGAAAATGGACCTTAGGTGTCTCTCTTAGATCTTTGATCTATGGTCTTGTTTTTAGCTCATTTACAAATATTTCTATGTATCTATATAAATTGAGTTCTTAGTTAAATAATGTGGTAACAAGGAAGATCATTACATGAGAATTGGTTAAGAGACCCAAAGGAGCTCTCCCTTTGGTGTAGTCCTAACTTAATCTGGTATGCAAATCAAACTAGATTTCACTTGGTCCATACAAGGATCTAAATAGAGTCCAAAGGTCAAACGTCAAGGTTTCCTTCCTTTTGTTTCTCTTCCTACATTGATCTTTAGATAAAGACATACTGCTAGGTTATAGTTACCAGTCATTTAACATTGAAGATTGGCTTCAAAAAATAAGAAATGGCTCAAAGAAATAAGGACGAAGTTCAAAGTTGGTTAAGAGATTGCAAAGAAATTAGGCTCTTGTATATGCTAACCTTTAACCCAGTCTAGAAGTCAAAATAAACGTCAGTTTAAAATAGATGTCATTGTGAATGGCCCCCTTGTTAGGCTAGTAATCTATCACATCTCAGCCTCCTCTTCAATTTCTTAACCTGGTTGTGGTGTTATTTTTGCTTAGCTATTCCTAATCTTGAAAATGCTTGATTGTGCTTAAAAGGAGCTTGTAATCTAGAGTTTTTTGGTTTCATCCTTAGGCCTATTCATACAGTATTAATGCTAGTTTTATCTAAAAAAATCCAATAATCTATGAAGTTCCAAATTCCTTTTTCTTGCTAGAATTGTGATAGTACCTTGTTATATCTAACAAGATATACTAGATAGAAATTTAATTTATCACTAGCATCACATATTATGCTGACTAATAGAATAATTCATTTCAGGAACTACAGCATTTATTGAGCAGTCTATTCCTTATCCACAAGATGGAAAACAGGTATTGATATCGAATACATTTTTTGTTCAAATTTAAATTACGTAATTGCATGTTTCAAGCTTGCATATGGATGTATCTTGTCCTGAATTATTAATTGCTTTATCATGTGCAAAAGCATGGTGAGTCAAAGAACTAGCCTCTCTAATTACAGACCCCCACATTGGAAGGAGCCTCGTGTATTAGGCTTACCTTATTGAGATCTGAACCGAGTGACGGACTTATTATTGCTAAGGAGTATAGTGATATGCTGATTGTTTGTATATGTTGTCAAATGTACAGCTGTACAGCTCATTTTGGTTAACAACAGAACTCTCTTGCCATCAAAGAAAGAGGGAAATTTAACTATTTCACCCCCTCTTTCCATTATATTTGCACAATTACATTTATGTTCCCAATTCTGTTACATCCCTATTATGATGGTTCTCTTTCTATTGCAATTCAGGGGTGGTGGAGTGGAGGATTTTCATATGGATTGTGGATTGGGATTTTAGTGGCATCAGGATTTTCAGTTGTGCCAGTGGCATGTCGTGTTTGGAAGGACCATTTTGATCTCTATCGAAACTCCTCAAACAAGGTTAGTCTGGCTCATTGTTTAATCCAAGGGATGCAAGAGTAAAAATTTCATGACATTTTCTCATGATTCATCATTGCCATTGATGGCGAGCATCTTTCTATTTATAGCTTCAAATTTCCTAGTAAGTTATGATGCTTTCCGGAAGTAATGACTAAAGTTTAACTTTCACCACGAGATTGGTATCTTCTATCTGGTTCATAATCAGTGAATGATATTTGAAGAGCCTCCTATGACCCTTGTTAGACCGTAAAGTTGACCCTCCCCAACTCCTTTTGCATTGGTGACTGGTGAGAGCCTGCCTCATGCATCAGTCTGCGCTTTCTAACCATCATTTTCCAGTTGTCCAATCCAGACTTGTAAATAAACGTAGGCACCAAGATATGTTTGGTTGATTTTGTTTGTGATTGCAGTTGTTCATTAACTTTAACTTAGTCATCGGTTCCTGCTCGGTTGATTTTACTCTACATTTCAATCGTTAGAATATTATCTGTATTTTCTTCTATTACTTTCTAATTGCTTCCCTTTCAGAATATAGGAGAAAACCCTACATATTACAGTAATGCGAGTTTCTATGCAGGAAGATAGCAGGAGAACAGCTTCTGACTTGTTTCCCTCGTTGGATTCTTCCCTGAAAAGGAAAAAGGATCATGGTATGAACTCCTGGGTGCTTCCTGTCATTAATAGTTTTCATTGTGATTTCATGTCATTGTTGTGGTGTTCGAGAAGGTATATCTCACCCTGTTCCGCTGCTGCTGCAGGACGAGCTGAGGCTCTTCTGATTGCTGCCTATGGCAGGTCTCTCAAACTGCATTAAATATTGCTTGTGTTATGAGCAAAACTACGAACCTTATTGGAGGAATGAGGGTGTAGCCAAGAACGAGGCCATCGTGTCTGATGCAGCTTGGTAAATTTTCAAACATATTGTAATCATTAATGCTCTATTTAACGTTCAATTCTTTCGCAACTATTTTTACCCTGTTGGATGAGTAGTTTAATGACGTGTATTTTTTGCTTTGACGAAGATAAGCTTTTAAATTAATTTTTGTGGCATTCCAAAACCGGTCCAATCTTGTTCGATAGACCGGTTCTTTTATTTTTGATTCGTCGAAACCCGTCTATTTGGACCGGATTAGATTTATACACGATCGATTGCTGAACCTGATTCAGTAAGTATCGTGTTTTTTTTCTTTCTTATTTTGCGGATCACTGCAGCTGTCAGGACAACATTTGATCGGACTATATAAAAATGTAGCTCAAAACCACTGTAGATAAAGTCGACTTCGCGTGGCAGTGCAACGAAGACTTGACCCGTTTGGATTTTGGAGTTAGTTTATCAGGAGCCATTAAAATAAAACCTCACTCGTATACATCATCTATCTAGCCACGTTGATGCGACACTTCGTAAACAAATTGTCGAACACCTGCCCAGCGAAAAGGACTGAAGCCCTCGAACGAGGATAAGCCCTAAAAAGGATGTCCGACCTTCTCGATCCGACAGCCCCATGCCTGCCGATGCGCTCCTCCTGTCCTTGCTGCAGCAACTGATCGTCTGGTTGATCAAGGATGCGTATCGACAAGTCGCAGCTGCACGGGGCGTAGAGCGGGAGCTAGAAAGGCTTGAGCGGACGTTGCCGGGGATTCAGGCCATGCTCGCCGATGCAGAGGTGAAGCAGAGTCGCAACCCGGCCGTGAAGCAGTGGCTGGCGGCACCCAAGGATGTCGCCTACGATGCGGAGGATGCTATCGATGAATTGAACACCGAAATCCTGTGGCGCAAAGCCAATTCTACCGGTGACATGATGGACAAGGTAACACGCTTCGTCTCTTCTCACAATCCAGTTCGCTTTCGGCGCTACATTGGGCGTAAGCTAAAGCATGTGGTGAACAGAATAGATAAGATTGCAGAAGAGGGTAATAAGTTTAAAGTTTACGAGTAATGCACGAACAAAGCATGAAGTAGCGCGAGAAACCTACTCCTATGTTGCTGAGAAATCGGGTGTGATCGGTAGATCTACAGAAAAGGAAGAATTAGTGGAGCTATTATTTGATCATCACTACGTTGAGAATGTTGGCGTCCTTGCTATGGGTGGCTTGGGGGGAGTAGGAAAGACGACCATGGCCAAGCTAGTCTACAATCACCGCAGGGTCAAGTAGCATTTTAAATTGCGGATGTGGGTTTGTTTGTCTGATGTGTTTGATGTCAAAGATACTGTCAAAGCAATTATAATTTCAGCCACTGGAGTCTGTGACCTGCCAACCATGGAATTGTTACAAGGCCGCCTCCGAGTGTTATTGTTTGGAAAAATATATCTTCTCATCCTAGACAATGTATGGAATGTAGGTCCGACTAAATGGGAAGATCTAAAATCTTTGCTGGGTTGTGGAGGACATGGGAGCAGAGTTATTGTGACCGCATGCAGTGATAAAGTTTCATCAATTGTGGGTACACTTCCCACCTATCATTTAGCATGCTTATCTGAGGATGGTTCATGGATTTTGTTCAAGCAAAAAGCTTTTGATCGAGTCAATGAGGAGCTTGTTGACATCGGAAAGGCTATCGTAAGAAAGTGTGGTGGGTTGCCTCTTGCAATAAAAGTCTTAGGAAGCTCAATGCGCCACAAGGAGAGAGATAGAGGGGTGTGGTTGGATGTAGTGAACAGTGACATCTGGAATATAAAAAGTTGAAGATGGTGAAGTTGAAATCCTACTTGCACTGCAATTGAGTTACAAGCCCTTGCCTTCCCACTTAAAATGTTGTTTCATTTTTTGTGTGGTATGCCCTAAAGGCCACCAGATAGAGGAGGAAGAATTGATTCAATTGTGGATGGCTGATGGATACATTGCATCTGAAGAAAATGCAGGGAATGTTAAAAGGTCATGAATGTTTCAGGGAGCTGGTCCAGAGATCCATACTCCAGGATTAAAGCAAGTTATGAAATGTAGAGATGCAAACTGGTACGTACCAAAAGAGGAAGGATATTGATGTATAACAACATGCAAGATGCATGATCTTATTCATGACCTTGTGCAATCCATAGCTGGAATGAGTGTGGAGCATTGCTAAATCCAGCCTCTGTTTCAAGGAATGTTCATCATTTGACAGTACCTGGCACCTTCTCTTTAGACATCAAGCAGCTCTCAAAAAGCTTTCCTACACTTCGAATGCTGATCGCACTGGATGTATATTCTGGTAAAACTATGGAGAAAGGGGATGTGTCAAGCCTTACATTCTAAGAGTGTTAGAAATCCATATTCTTAACGCTAAGAGAATATGGATTTCTGCAAGATATCTGAAACACCTTAGATACCTTGATCTGTTTTGTACCCCAATATTAAAACTACCTGAAGCGACTTGTTGACTTCTCAATTTGCAGACGCTGAAGCTTTCTGGATGCCAGGAGCTATGTGAACTACCAAGAGGAATGAAAACTATGAGTAACCTTAGGCATCTCTATCTCGATGGATGTAGGACGTTGAAGTGCATGCCAGCAGGAATGGGGTAATTAAGTTGCCTGCAAACCTTAACAAAGTATATTGTGGGGAATTACTCTGAGAGTGGCATAGGCGAGCTGAAGCAGTTAAAACTTTCTGGCCAACTTGAGCTCTATAACCTGAAAGATATTAGGAAGGCTGAGGATGCTAAAGAAGCTAATTTGAATTCCAAGCGAAATCTGCACACCTTAGCATTATGTTGGGGAATGATTGAGTGGATTGATGATAAATCTCTTTATGAGAATGTTGAAGTGAGAGTTGAAGATGCAGATGCAGTGCTGAAAGAACTATGGCAGAAAGATGTTAACAATTTGGGGCTACAGCAGTCAACTTCCCAACATGGATGTTGGAGTCCTTCCTGCCTCAACATTTGGTAGAGATTCATCTGGGAGGCTGCAGAAAATGCCAACATCTTCCACCGTTTTGACAGCTACCATCTCTTGAGGTGCTGTCCCTGACAGAAGTAGATGCCATTAAGCACATTATCTATGGAGTTGGCAGCTATAACACAGTACAAGTATTTCTCTCCTAAAATGGCTGCTTATAGCTAGTATGCCAAGCTTGGAGAATTGGTCTGACGAGGATGGAGGATCAGTGACAGAAATCTGTTTCCCATGCCTTGTTGAGCTATGAATCTTTCGCTGTCCTATGTTGCAGATACTGCCACTACTACCTTCCATCATGGTGTTGTATATATCAGCAAAAAACTGGATGCTGTTGAGATCAAATGAAAATTTGACCACATTAGTCACACTTGATATAAAAATCATGCCTGGCAGGAATGTTGGGGACACACATTCTTCCATTCCTCAGGTAAGACTCTCCTTCAAGGATTTGGACTCTCTTGGAGAACTAAAGATAGGAGGACGTGAGCTACCATCTGTTAATCTTGTACTTTTGGCAGCTACCATCTCTTATGGTGCTGTCCTTGACACAAGTAGATGCCGTGAAGCACATTATCTATGGAGTTGGCATCTATAGCACAGTACAAGTATTTCTCTTGCTAAAAAAGCTGCTTATAGCTGGTATCCCAAGCTTGGAGAATTGGTCTGACAAGGATGGAGGATCAGTGACAAATCTGTTTATGTTTCCCATGCCTTGTTACGCTAAGAATCTTTCGCTGTCCTACATTGCAGATACTGCCACTTCTCCCTTCCATCAGAGTGTTGTATGTATCAGCAAAAAACTGGATGCTGCTGAGATCAATTGAAAATTTGACCACATTAGTCACACTTGATATAAAAGTCATGCCTGGCAGGAATGTTGTGGACACACATTCTTCTATTCCTCAGGGAAGACTCTCCTTCAAGGATTTGGACTCTCTTGGAGAACTAAGGATAGGAGGATGTGAGGAGCTGGGCCTCTTGTTGGACCCGTATGATGAGACGAGGATCTTCAACTCGACCCTTCAAAGGTTGGAATTGGACGTTCTCATTGCAACAGTCCAAGTTGTGGAGAAGTCTTGACGCCCTTTGATTGGTATGTATCATTTATTGCAATGCTTTGGTCTCATTCCCTGAGGAGCTTTGAGGTCTTAATTCGTTGAAATCATTGCAAGTCATTGCTTGTAGAAGCCTAACTGTTCCTTCACCTTCACCAGTATTGACATCATCAGAATCAACATTGTCATCCTCATCAAGTGGTGTAGCACTTCCACCACAGCTAGAAGATTGTCATTTGGCACCTGTGATGGCCTGAAGGAATTGCCAAGGTGCCCAGCATCCCTCGGAAGACTGAACATCCGTAACTGCTCCAACTTCATGTCATTGACAGAAGAGATGGGCCATCCATCTTACTTTGCTTGATATAATGTATATTGAAAATTGTCCAAGTGCCTGGTTTTTTGTCGATTTTATTTGGTTACCGCTGAGGTGGATGCAATGCGGGTCATACTTTTATTTTGCTGCGACAACTGGTGGATCAGACCGGGAGTGCTGAAACAATCCTTTGACACGGTGCGTCCGCACTATTTAGATTCTGTTAATGCCGTGAAAATCACGGGATGAATTGTTCTTTAAATGTTCGATACAGTGTGTAATTGGTGGTTTGAGGGTGCCAAAAAAATCCCAGAGTCTTTTGTTCTAAATAGGCCCCAACATCACCAAGAAAAAGAAATCTGTCTGAATTATCACATGATGTGCTTTAAAACTTTGGATATGCCTAAAGTTCTTGGAATTTATTTATTTGTCTTAGGATTGATCATCATAAAAAAAAAAAAAGGACAGCCCTGCTTGGAAGCTTCTGGTTTAGTGGATTCATAATTATTCTGAAGAAAAGCTAGCCACAGCTAGATATGATTCCTGCAAAGGGATTATTATGATCCACTTGACCTCTTATTCCACAAGGTAGGGATTTAAAAGAGTTTGCCAGTGCCACAAAATTGGATTCCTCATCCAACCTTATCTTTCACACCTCCCATTGCACACACACACACACACAATTGTGCTACTCAAATCTTATTTACATGTAAAAAAAAAAAAATTTGGTGAAATGAGATCAAAATTTGATTTGAATAGATTAGATAGATTTGGATACTAAAAGAAATAAATACACCCACCTCTTCCCTCTAGACATTACATGCATGACAAGTTTCTTTCACTCAATGTAGCTAAGTTGGCATCCAAACAGTGTTACCACCATTTGAAGGCACGTCACTTTGCATGCCCATAACGCCATCCTCTTCGACCACACACACCTCCGTGTGTCTTTCGGCTTTGGCTCATTGGAATCTCACATATTACGAATCCTGTATTTTTTCACTTCTTCCTATGGAGACAAAGTTTGGGCCACCATTTGTGGTCAACATATGCTTGCATTGCATGTCTAAACTAACAATGAAGCAAATCTAACCTCCCATCAGGTGAAGGTGTGTGCATATATACCTACAAAATAATGGCTCCAAGAAAAACCTACAATAAACAATAATGTTAATATGCCAATTTAACCAAAAAAAAAACTTATATCTATTAAGGTGTGAGCCAAATCATATATATAAATAAATAAATAAATATATCGTATGAATCTTTTAAACATTATCAAAGGATTTTAATAAATAAAAGAAATAAAGTCTAACTAATATTAAGATTTCTAATTAATTCCGCTTATATAGTAAATGTTAGCCATATATCATGATCATTACCTTCTTTAAATAATTCTTCTAATCCACAACTCAGGATTTGCATCACCAAGTGGGGCAGATACATTTGCATGCTTGGAAAGTCATTACCACCTTGTGTTTTACACCAGAATGCCTCCACTTTGGTTCATTGAACTTATTAGTGTATGCACAAAGGTCTTCATAGTGGTCAAGACATGCATGTATCTCAAGTGGGACTTAAGTGAATATATATATATATATATATATATATATATAATCTAAAATAGAAAAACAAATGATAGATATCCCATCTGGGTCTAATTCAAAGCTTTTATAAAAAATTTAGAGCATTTGATCCAATCCTTATATACGATATATTATTTTTGGTATAATCTTATAAAATAGTGTATCGAATATCAGGATTAAATTTTTATCATAAATTGTCCACTCAAATATCAAAAAATATTATATGGATCTAACATATTTTGATGAAAATAAAAAAAGTCATAAATCATTAAATAAATTTAAAATATCAGAAAGAAAAAAAAAAGATGTGTATCTGGATCTAATGCAGTATTTAAAATTTTTTTTTGAAGCATTTGGATCAATCATTGTATGTGATATACTATTTTTAGTGTGACCTCGAAAACAATGTATTTGATATCAGAGCTTAAATTTTTGGGATCAATTTTTTATCGGAGGTTGTCTATCCATTTTGAAGTTCAAATGTTAAAAAATATTATATGAATCTATCATATTTTGGTGAAAAAATAGGGAAAAATAGGAAAACCATAAATTGTTCATATTCTGAAATAATTAAAAAATAAAAATTCTATAAAATAGAAAAAGAGTGATATATTATACTTTTCTATTTATTATTATTTTTAAAATAATTTACTATATTATATATATATATTATTTTTGATAATATAAATTGATATATATCAGTAAATTATTTAATATAATTTATTGTGAACCGATTTAATTGTATGAGTTGATTTATTAAAAAGGTAAAAAAGAGAAATATTAGCTTTTAATAGGAGAGAGAGAGAGAGAGAGAGAGAGAGAGAGAGAGAGAGAGAGAAGCTTTTAAGAGAAAATGACAAAATTTGTTATAAGGTTATTTTTATCATTTTAAAAAAGTTGAGACACTTTACAAAAAAATTTAAAACTAATTTTTTCAAAAAATTATCTATATATATATATATTTTAAAAAATATGAACTAATGTAGTTAAGGAAGACTTTAACAGTTAATAGTGTCTTGGGATCATATCCCATCTTCACCATCTAAGCTTGTGCTATATGTATGCTCTTAACTTATTTAACTAGTGACATCTCAATCATACATATGCATGGATATAAGCTACTCAAACAAATAGTCAAATGGTAATTTCATTGCTTATTTTTGTTCCATGTAGATTCTGAATTCCCTTATTTTCATGATTCCATTTTTGATGCAATATCAGCCTTACCAAAATACATGGGTAGGTCAATAAACATTTAAAGGGACTTGGCAGTTGTAATCCAATAGCAGTTCATGAGCTGGCCTCCTCTGTCATTGATATGACTTTTCTCAAAGGAAGTGGGATTCACTTGTGAAGGAGGACACTCTCTCTCACCCACATCACAAAAGAGTCTCCTTTATGCATATTCCTACTCACCCACCCATCACCACTCCATCCTTGTTTACTTTTTGCTCACCATGTAGAAAGCCTCACAAACACTGTTTCTTTCCCTTTTTTGTTTTGTTTTCTTGCATAATTTGATGAATCAAATTCCATTGGGCAAGTGGATTAATATAGAAGCTGAAAGGTATATGTATATGCATTGTTTATTTGTGTGTTTAGTCTTTAGCCATGTAAAAGAAATATCTTTCTTAAGTGCATTCCCAATTATGGATGGATTTTACTAGCATTATTCTCATTTTGATTGCTCAAATGTCCCATCATGTCTTTCATGTGATGCTACCTCCTATCCACACACACAAAAAAAAAAAAAAGTCAATGGTTTTGGATTGGGCTTTGTTCTCATTCCATCTCATGTAAATAGATTATATTTAATAATATCATAAATTTTGTTCTTTGTCTGGGAATATATGATTATTTCTTTCATTGCAAGTTCTATAAATAAAAAAAAATAATATTATTTCCTTTTTTTTAATACCTTTTTTAATTAAAAAATAAAACAATTTGACCTTTGACTTCCCTCTAACCATTTTTCAAGACTTTTCTCCCCTCTTCGAAACATAATATATTTACAAACTATTCTCCTCTTTTTAATGTGAATTTGGCCTCAAAAACTTTCAGGACAGGAAGGAGATTGCTAAAACCAATCGATTGCTTGGCTCAGAAAACATTATTGTTTGTCAATTCCTTCATTACCTCCGACCCAAAAGACTTCTATGAAAGTAGTCAGTCAAAACATATTAGAGGAACACTACTCGAGCCGTACACATTCGTCTTCTATTTTCGTACATTTAGGCTTCATCAGAAAGGTCAAAATAGTGAAGTCTTATGCACGCTGTCGGAAGCGATGAAGCTCACGCCAATCTCACCTTCGCATGGGAACTTCCCAATAGATAGATACTATCCCTCGTCCCAGCAAAACCGCCGCCTCCGATCCCGTGGACGCGCCACCGCTTTGCTACCAGCCGAAAAAACAGCATCACCTGCCCCGACCCCTCTTCTCAATTAATCGCCGCGTCTTCCGTCCTCCTTCCGCGGCCCTCTTTTCTCGGTTACCTTTGAATTACCGATCATATCCCTCTGCGTATCGTTTTACCGACGACGACGACATTAGTTTCCGCTCGTCGTTCCTCCTCACCGTCCAATGCCGAAGGGACGGCTGCCAATGCCCCTGTGGTATTTCCGTAATTTCAACGAAGTGGAGGGTCTCTAAGCAAACGAGACGATTCGCTCGCGCGCACGTGGGTTTGTTTCCCACTTCGTTTCCCCCCCCCCCCCTAAATCCCATAACTAATTAACGATTTATTACACCGTAATTAAGGGTGAGAATGTGTATTATTTATAATGGCATGTACACGATTCTTTCATGGCCTTCGCAGATAAGGGATGGCGGCTCATGCGGCCGTCCTGTGTCTTCCACATGCGCATCACATGCATCCAAATTCTCTATTCTTCGATCCTTATCTGCTCGACTTATTCCGTGGATGGGTTATCCACGTTGAAGCTAATTGGTGATCCATTAATCAACTGATGTTATGCTGTAATTATATGATCACTTAATTGCATAAGCTTGTCAGCGGATCGAATCCGGGATCCGATTCGATTCGGTTCGATCCGACCCGACCCGATCCGATCCGATCCGATACGAATCCGGTTCCCTGTACCAACTCGATTCCCCATGATGGCATCGTCTCACGCCGTGATAAGCCGTGCCTCTGTCGGATCGTCGCCAAGTGTCATCGACGGAACGACGGCAGCCGTCCATTCTAAAGTTCGCACCACTCGATGTCACGATAAGATTAGACGCGTCATATCTACAACGCGACGCAGCGGTGCGTCCGATGAGGGCAGGTGGGATAACGCGGCCCATCGTAACCGTCCGTTAGGATGAGTCAACGATGGCGACCGCCCCGCCCCTTCGAGCACCGCCCTCGCTGCTTCCCTCCGTCGTCCTGAGATTACCCCTCCCGTATTATTAACATCGTTACCTTCATTACCGTACTGAAATATTATTTCTAAGAGCATTCAAGATTGGATTTTTTAGGCTCTTTATCTAATAATTCTTTTGGGGGAGAGACGGAGGAAGGGGAGTAATTCGGCTGTTGGATTTGCTCGACCGTATTTGTCTCTGTCTCTTTGCGTCTGCTTCGGTGGGTTGCGCTTTTCTTCGCCTCCCTTCCTCCTCATTCTTTTGGGAATTTGCAGAGCGAGGAAGGAAAGAGGATCGAGGTTGATGATCGAGAGTGAGAAAGGAGATTGGGAGAACAAAGTGGATTTTTTGAGTGATTTCTTCGAGATTTTCTCTAATTTGGGGGGGAACTTAAAACGGAAGAGAGAAAAAAAAAGAAGAGGTTCCTTTAGGTTCTCTTTTACGAGCCGTGGAGGAGGCATTTGTTTTGGGAATTAGGAACTGTCGAGATTGGGTTCTTTGAAGGGAAGAAGGAGGTGGAAGAAAAGGAGGAGTTTGATCCCTTTCTCTCCCCCCCCCCCTTGTTTGTGGGAAAAACCGCAATTTTGGACTGCTGTTGGATGCATCCGTAGCGAATCGGAGGAAAATTCGGTCATTTCCGTGATTTTCTTGGAAATTTTCGTTGGATTTCTATGTTGTTTGGATAACGTAAGGAGATAGCAACTGCGCCAATCGGCGGGGACATTGATGACCATTTGAGCTTCTCCGATCACAGATCGGAATCGCGTCCAACATTCGATCCCAGCGTCTCAAGAACCAATCAAACCGAGGCGGGCGGGCTCCGGTTCCGATCACTTCGCCCTCTGGTCGCTGGAGCCGCCCCTCGCCGCCATGGCGAGCTCGTCCGGGTCCCTCGATTACTGGAGAAAGTTCTTCCGCAGCGCCAACTCGGACATCTTCGAAGTGATGGAGCACGCGATCCTCGTCGCGGCCTCGGATTACCCCCAGGAATTCAGGAGCAGGAGGCATCAGATTGTGGAGAAGCTGTTCGCCGTGCTGCTACCCCGGTGCTATGGGTGCGATCGCGTCGCCGAGGGGGAGGAGGGCGATCGCAGCGTTAAGCGGGACGGGGAGAAGGAGAGCAAAGTGGATAGCAGCAACGACGGCCCCGAGGACTTGAACCGGATTGTGAGCAATTACAGCTACGACGAGGCGGAGGCGCTTACCGAGGAGATCGAAGAGGAAAGCCAGATCGTTGGGGAGGTTCTGAGGATAAAGGAGATCTTTGCCAACCACCGTGATGAGGTCTGTGCCCTCGTTTGCTTCATAAATTTGATGTCTTTGTGGTTGCACTGAAACTGTTCGATGCATTGAGATAGCTGAATTTGCATAACTGTGATGGTGCCCGAGCATTTCTTTTGCTCTACTGCTTCTGAGAGTATATTCTCTCTCTTTGATCTTCATTTGGAATACTTTGCTGGTTTGCAGTCGGATAGCATATTGTTCGAGTCTTTGAGGAGGCTGCAATTGATGGAGCTTTCTGTTGAAGTACTGAAGGTGATGATAGAACCAGTTCATAAGTTTCTTTTTCTCTTATACATGCATAAATTTTGACCTACAAAAGCAAAGCCTTGCTTCCTGTTTTTTGTAATCTCCGTATATTTGGGTCTCAGGCCACTGAAATTGGAAAGGCAGTCAACTGTCTGCGGAGGCACAACTCCAAGCAAATTCGCCACCTTGTGCGCACTCTCATCGAGTAGGTTCATCTTTCTATACCAAAATTATTCAGTGAATTACAATAGAGTTCATAAGTCATTTAAGGTGCTGGTACTCGTAGGGTTTGTTTTGTTTTCCTACATAGAGCACAAGGGTTTAGTATGCCATCTTCGTAAGTGCACTTTGTATCTTGCTCATAAGGCATCTTTGTTTCCACCTTTGCTCATTTATGCTTATTTTGTTTGCATTATTCTTAATGGTTAATTGGTTTGGTGGAGGCACTTGTTTAATGATGAACAATTCTGTTCTATTGCACCTTTGGCTTTGGATCTGATGGAAGGGTCATTTATATGACTGATGAATTGTTCTTTCAACTTGTTTCAATAGACTCTCTTCATACTGCCTAAAATAGTGTGCAGACATGCTGGCTAGAAACTTATCTAACATTTGCTTCAATTTCTTTCTTTGCGTGACAGTGGTTGGAAGGTTTTGGCCGAGGAGTGGGTGAGGGCTACAGCGGCAATTGCAGGTATAGCATCTCTTTCATGTTTGCTTGGATGGCTTTGTCGTTTATCATGTTTTATGTGTAATATTGAACACATGATTTTTCAGATAACTCTCCAGACTCTATAAATCCTCCTATGGAAGATGAGGAAGGGCTCCCTTCTCCCCCCTTAGACGAGGGATTTCTATTTGCCTCGCAAACTACTTCCATGCAGCTCTCTGAGGTATAAGATACAATTGTTTGGATGATTTATTATCCATCGTCTAAGTTGCACCAATGTTTTCTGAATTTGACTGATCGGGTTTCATTTTCTGTGCCTTTCTCTTACCATTTGGATGTGAAGTTCTTCGATGAAATGGATGATGATGGAAGTGAGTAGCTATGATTTCCTCTGCTTTCTGCTATCGTTTGTAATTTTCAATATGTTGATGTCATCTTCTTGAAAATGTTCTCCAGATTTTAGAAATAATGGAGAGTTTGAGAAGCCATGGGAAAATGGAGGGTCTCCAGAAAATGATGTGCCGCATAGGAAACAACAGCCTCCAAAACAATATGTCATTCCAAAAGAGAAAGAGGAGACAAGGAGGCAAGAGCCATCACAATTCATTACACCAGAAGGGAAGGAAGTGACACGAAGGCAACTACCACCGCATTCACCAATTGTGGAAGATAAAAGCCTGATGAAGCAGCAAAAGACAGTTACGAGACCGGGAAAGTCGCAGGATCCTGGGATCGGCCAAGGAAGTTGTGAAGGTGTTGCAAACAGGCAAAGAAAACCTGTTATTCTGGATTCTGGGCCTGGCAGACCACCAAAGCTACCCCACACACAGAATGCTGGCAGACAGATGAAACCTAAACAGCATCAAGACAGTGGTGCACTTCGGAGGAAGCTGTTGGTGGTTCCACAAGATGTAAGTGCTGCTAGAAATTCTAAATATTGTAGGTTTGGAGGACCTTGACCTATCTACTAATCTTGTATTCGATGCAGAAAACAAAGTGCTCAGAGGAATCCTCAATAAGAGAAAAGTTAGAATTGGCAAAGAGGAAGCTCCATGAAGGTTACCAGCAAGCAGAAAATGGTATGCTTCAGTTCCCGGTGTCTAATATGATCTTATCGACTTCCTAGTAGCTAAATATAATAGCTCATCTGATGGGTGTTTCATGCTACTTGCCGCAGCCAAAAAACAGCGAACTATACAAGTAATGGAACTGCATGATCTACCAAAACAGGTGCACAACAGACATCCTGTTCTGAAATCCAGAAACCAAATTAGGAGTTGGGCAAATGGCCGGCATTAGTTCTGTTTATTCTGGGAATGGATCGCCAACTTACAGGAATCTTCCTCCTTTACAGAAGAACATCTGCATCTTGCTGTTAAGTCTGTATCTACCTGCTGAGCTTGGTTGCAAAGACTAAACAAAAGAGGTTCCTCCTTTTTTCGGTGTTTAGTTCTTGATGGAGACTTAGACACATTGACTCGAATAGTAGCATAAATGGGGAGAGTGGTGATAAGTTCACCAAATGTAATATGAAGCCTGAGGACTCAAAGATATAGTCCCAGCACTCCGGAAACATTTATCCATTTGTTCTTTTGAGACTGGCTATGTAGACAATGACAGAGACAAGGCACCAAGCACTATAACCATTACCCATTAATGATTCATTTGCCTGGTCCTTGTGATGTAGAAGCACCATGATCTGGCTGACCTAACAAATCACCATACTGCAAATGCTCTTCTCTTTTTGGTCCTTGTTTGTTTAACATGGTTTGTTGGTTGATGTTGCTTGAAAGCTTCCTGTTCCACTCAACTTTGATTTGGATGCTTTGCATTTGTTCATGTTGATAATTTTGTGACAAATCAAATATGTGATCAAATTTTGCTTTAACCGTTGATTATTTTGGGTTTTTAGTACTTTTTAAGTTCATGCTTATCAGAACTAAACCAGTTTTCCTATTTGAGATCTTTGGTTAGATCATAGGATTAATTTATCGAAAGGAATGCTTGGGTTTCCAAAGCAAGAAGTTGGGTTTAGAACGAAGTATGGTCGACTCATGTGAACTCAACTGAGCTACTTAGATTATAAGACCTGGAAGTAGGAAGTCACTGAATCCTATTGACACTAACATTATTAATGCACACCTTAGGTTTTGACTTTCTATGGTTGTGTGCGTCACACAAAGTTCAAGAGGAAAAGAAAACAACTGGCCATTTTTAATGCAATTTTGTCTTGGAAGTCTTGAGGCTGGTCAACAGAAATTAAAGCACGTTGTTCACTACACAAGTTTGAAGACCTCCCTTGTTCAATACACAATGAAGTCAGAAACCACACATCTCCAAACAAGATGTTGGTCATCGATCTACTCTTTCGACACCGTATCTGTCACGTAATTTAGTTCGTGTTTTTAATATGTCTCGTAAGAAAAAAACAAAGAGTTCCTTTATGACTTAAGGAGATCTAAAGAATGGACGGGAGAAATCAACGAGTTTTTAATTTGGAATTTCTCGACTCGGATGGGATCTGACTTTGGTTCAGAAAGTCTGATACGACTCATGATCAAAGTCAAAATTTGGTCATTCGGTCAATGTAGACTTGGCCATCACTGTCCATGATCGAATCAGTTCTAGATCAAAGTTAGTCCATGGCTCCTCTTGTTTGGATCATAAAGTAAATTGGTGTGGATCCACTGATCCCACTGCAGCATCTCCTGCTGCATCACTAGAAAGCATTCAGTTTACTTCTCACAATTGAATAGCTTATTACTGCAATTCGTTGCATCCATGTAAAGTATTGCAGTAAATCAAGTGCCTTGACAAAAACATGAATCTCATTCACACCAAGTAAATACTTTTGTCACAAAGATGGGTTGTGATAAAAAACACAATTTTTTGTGCTCTTGTTACAATTGATGTTGAAAGCAATTCAGGATTCTAGCAGCAACAGATACGATATCGAAGAGTACAAGAGTGCATGACTGATCCTAAAAGTGAGCCCGACCTGAGATTATTGGGACAGCAACAGAAATATGAACCACCAAACTCACTACCATGCTGTAACAAGCTCGTGATTCTGGTTTGGTGAAGTGGGCTGACTGTCTCAGCCTAACTTACTGAGAAGGCTTGCGAGATTTGTCTGGTAAGACGTTGTCAGGAAGAATTAGCTCCGGAGGGACTTCACGGACCACTCCAAGCATGGAATCATACTCCTCATCTCTGCGAGCAAACTTCTTGCGCAATACTTTCTCGAATTCAATCTCATCAAAAGATTTAACATTCTCAGCAGCGTGCACTTGGGCCAAATTGGCATAGTTGGCAGCAGACTCAGAAATAAAAGCTACCTCTTCATCAGTTAACTTTCTCAGAAACTTTGCAGGATTACCTCCCCATACCTGTTGCATAACCAGAGTTCATAAATGAGCACAGTCAATGAGCAAAGGTAAATGATCACTAATCTTTGCTTCACCATGGTTCAATATAAGGCCGTCAATCAATCTGTTCCTATCCATTGAGTCTGTGATCCAGTCTCGTTCATCAATAGATCGGACACAGATCCAGGTCAATTTTATCTGGTAATGACCCAATCCGAGACCATTTGTGTTACAATAGATATATATGATATCAGTTCTCAACTTATAATCAAACATCATATTATATGATAAATTATTTTGAGCTTCCCTCACTACCGTTGTGCCACCTCTAACTGTAGCCTCTCTCCCCCTCTTTTGGTAAACTCCAGCAGCACAGCCCCTTTCGTCCCTTCCGCAATAGATCACATGTTCTAATGTTTGAAGCCACCACAAGTTCTGCGGCGGCAGAAACCAACTCTGTTAGATTGATTCCTCTATCACTCCCATCACTAGATCATATGCATGGAAGTCTGCTGGACCAAATCAAATTATTGGACCTACCCGATAGAGCTAGCTCATGGTAATGAATTCAGGAGACAAATATAAACTTAATTTAAAAAAAAATTCGTGGGACAGACAGCTGATAACCTCTCCACATGGGATTCTTGTATTCTGCCTTACAAGGGCTCCAGCAGCAACCATTCCATGCTTCTCCACAACAGCCCCATCAAGCAGGACAGCACCCATACCAACAAATGCTTCATCCTCAACAGTGCATCCATGCAAGACAGCACTATGGCCTGTAAATTTTAAGCTTTAAATACAATGATGAGCTTTAGAAGAAGTGAATCAAAATATCTTGCTACCTTGATTCATATTCTAAAACTTAACACAACATGCTGGGACTAACAATAAATTAAAGTCAACATTTACATCTGCACCACAACATGCAGGTTTCTAATTCTAAACTTTATGCCTAGGAGCCCAGGACACAAGTTACTTATAGAGATAACATAATATGGTCAAATGAAGAAATAAAGTCTAACAAAGAAGAATTAAGTCTATGATTTCCAAGTAAATTGTGGGCTTGGTAGCTAACGTAAAACTGTTGCTCAGGAGAATTACATCACTTACCTACTGTGACATTATCTCCGATTATAGATGGTAGGACCTTCCCGCTTAGATTAGATTTTGCCACATGCACCAGGGAATTATCTTGTATATTAGTGCCAGATCCAATGTGGATGCTGTTCACATCACCTGCAATGGATCCAAAGAAAGGAGTTAATAACTGCTGATAACCAACCAAACTTAATGCATACATTCTATGAGCAACAAGTTCCACCTATACTAGAACTATATATCCTTGATTACTGTCTTAAGGGACCAGTATCTGGACATCAAATAGATAGGTGCAAATGATAAAACTCTTCCTCATTGCCATTCAATGAAACCAGCAACAACCAGCGGTACAATGATGAATGCAAGTGTAAGCCTCAGACAAATATCCACATCCCAGTAGTTCTTGGGTTATGAATATAGGATGATGTCATAAATTCTCGAACAAAATTATGCATATGGTTGCTACAATACAAACCTTGCAAAACAAAATATTATACAACAAAAAGGATGCTATAAACAAAGAACATGTCGGTGAGCAGCATTAGCCATTTTAAAAGTATGTGAACCATATCATTCAAGTTACCTGAGGAGTTCCTTTGTTACATCCATGATATAGTTTCAAACTTGTTTAGAATATGTAGTGAGTGCTACTCACGTTAACAAGAGTTGTAAATAAATTAGCTTTACGATGATATAAATGGAGTCGCTATAACAGATTTCCCAGACATTTTCTCTCTCAGTTTCCCACTTTTTTCTTGCTTACATCAAGTTCCTTGAAATCATTTTGAATGTGAACTCTCTTTATTCACTTTCTCAATTTGCTGCCCACTGCACCAACCCCAACAGCAACTTTATGACATCAGTTGCAGAAACTTACAGAAGAAAATATACAGTAATGTTAGTATAGGTCTGTCAAGGCCTAGCCTGCATACCTATTTAGAAGTATTTATCTGCTAACCAACTTAATATCTTGGAAACTATCTAGTAAACCAACTTCATATCTAAGCATCATTGCCTAGGTACCTAACAAAGTATTTTTTGATTTTAGCGATATACAATACAAAAAAAAAACCATAAGTAATGTACCTACAATTCAGGGTGAGCTACATGGAATTTTTCTAGTTAAATCAAGAGCATTCAAATATTTAACAAATCAGACACTTTTAAAGCAAGTGAATTCTGTAAAGAAAAGGACACCTTCAGGATAATGAAACTCTACTAGCTGCATAATCACTACCACACTAACTTGTTTAACATAAACATACCTCGCAAAACACATCCATACCAAATTGATGACCCTTGGCCCACTTGGACATCACCAATGACAGATGCACTTGGAGCCACAAAAGCATCTTTATGGACATTAGGTACTTTGTCAAATATGTTCATGAGTGTCCGGTGCCTCGACACTAAAATTCCACGAAGAAACCAGCAATTACAAGTTAGAAGACTCATTGGTAAAATTTTGGAGAAATCCTAAAATGCTTTGCTTTAAATAAGATTAAATTACAAGGACTTGTTAATTCTAAGCAAACAACTTCTTTGTTTTCCTAAACATTGAGAAACATAACCTGCATAGAAAAAAGTTAACAAAGAAAAGTTAACACTAAGGGACTAATTACATAATTAGTTATCTTTGGCATCTCGGTCTTTGTATTTTTAAAAATTATATTAAGATCTTTATACTTACGAAAGTGAAACATTGAGATCCCTGTACAGAGTTAAAAAGATAATTTTACAGGGTTAAAATTCAAAAAAGTGAGAGAAATTTTATTGGAGCAACGGAGTTAAATGTTCCTAGATATAGAGATTTCAATGTAATTTTTGAAAGTATAGATACCGGGATGCTAAAGGTAGCTAATTAATAATTGGTAATTAGCCCTAATACTAAGACATCTAAGATATATTGCCTAATGAAAACAGACCACATTACAAATAAGAGTTGACTATAGCAAAACAAAACAAAAAAAAGACAAAATTTACATAGAAGTCATTACAATAGAATTAAATCCTCCTAACATCTACTTCGATTTCGGACCTAACCCACAAAAGGAGGTCGCACAGCAATCCAAGTGATCGCGCATTCGCGCGGCAAGAATCATCAGAACAAGAGAAGTACATGGAGGAAGGAAGATCCTTACATTGTTCCTGGAAGAGGTAGTTGCCCTGGAGGCGGCAGCCGAGGCGGTCGATGGCCTGGCCGCTCTCGCGGATCCAGCATCCGACGGCGTAGATCGCCCTTCCCAGCGTCCCCATCGATCACTCTCCGTAGAGAAGTGAATAATCGGTGGGAGTTCCTTCTTTGGGCCAGCAAGAAAGAAGAGCAGCAGCGGCAAGGAGAGAGAGAGAAATGCACATCATCGAGAGGGTTGCAGTTAAGCAGAATTGGGGTTTTCAGCGGGCTTGAAATGACCGTATTACTCTTAGGAGGAGAAGCGACAGTAGGTTTACCTAAACGCGACGATTCCATGTCAATACATATGAAGTCATGTCCTAATTAGACCATTCAAAATCTTTCGTGCGACCTTATTTACAGATTTATATTCAATTATCATGTGTATAGACGACGTGATTCTTTGACCGCTATGCCGTAGTTGAGACTCGTAATTTGAACTCGATCCCATTCGAGAGAGTGATTGAAGACCCAATCTGGAATCGGGCGAGTCAATTGGCGAGTCGGAACCCAGTTGCGCTACTTATATATGGCAAACTACCGGAACCCAAATCCTCTCATTTCGATTTAATACTTCCTCACGTCCGTCCATCACGCAAGTAGATCGTGAAGGAGAGAGAGAGAGAGAGAGAGAGAGCAAAAGGGATCGGCTTCTATCGTTCCCCGAATTCCCGTTCCTTCAAAACCCTAGCTTTTCGTCTTCCGGCGATCGATCACGCCTTCTGCCCTTCCATCCGTCGCGGGCACCGATTGATTCCGTTGTATTCGCTTTCAGGTCAGTGCCCTCCCTCTCTCCCCGGCCCCTTTCTATTCCAGTCTCTTGATCTGCTTTTCCCACGTCTCTTTTCGGTCTTTTCTCGATTCCGGCTCGTCCGACCAGGTGATTGTCTTTGTTCTGTATGGTTTTTGGGTTCCGGTCGCCCTTTTTTTTTGACAAGACTATTAGATTGCGCGTCCTGTTCTTATATTGTTTGGTGATTCGTTGGGGCCGATCTTTGGGGGGATTCGAATTAGGGTTTTGGATCCTGGGGATCCTAATTTGGTTGCTTATGCTTTTTGGTTGGGATCATTGATCCCTTCGAGAATTTTGTGGCGAAGAATATTCTTTTATTTAATGCTTAATTGAGACTGCCGTAGTAGATCCATTAATTCGTTGGATTGCTTTTGTTCGTTTTGGTCTTATTGTGAAATTTTGAGGTTTTGCGCAAGCGGGCCTTTTTCTCCGTCAAACGAATCGAACGGTCCTTGTTTTTGGGTCGGAATGCAGGGTCCGCGTCTATCTAATACATTATTTTTTGTGATAATCTTTTGCTCGTTTGAATCGTGATAATGATTTGTGTAAAGTATTCACTCATTCTATAGAATTATTAAAATGTTTGATAGATGCAATTCAGCTGTTGTTATCGAAACTCTGGTTCATGTTGCTTTCACGTGATCGTGTGTTATGATAAACTTGGCGGACAAAAACAATCTCATGAATATTTATATTTTATGACATGTGCACATCCTAATGCTGGAATTTCATGTTTCCTAATAAGCGGGTTAGTATTGTTTTTGAACTCCTAAGTTGGTGCTAGTTGATTATTGTTGTTGGGTCACATATTATGATTCTTTGACCTGAGATTTATGGGACTGCTTCATGCAATAGCAACAGGCACCTTAGATTCATGTTGGCATGAATTTATGACAGTTGTTTAATATTCCAATAAGCTTTTTAATAGATTGATAAATGTAAGTCTGGATGTTTTAATAGAAGGAGATATGTTTGCTAATGAGCTAGAAAATAATCAGTATTTCATCAAAATAATGTGTGGAATAGATATCAAAATTATTAAAGCATTTTTCCTTGATCTTTACCATCCGAAATCTTAATAACTTTCTTTTTTTTTGTGGTAAGACGTTATTTTTCCAGTAAATTTTATTTTTTGTTTTTAGTGAGGGGTCTCTGAATTTGATTATCTAACAACAAAAAATGATCTTTCATAGCGGGGGAAGCTTGTAGGTGTCTAAGTTTAATGATATTTTGTGTTGCTTAATTATTCTCTTGTGAATGGTGTTGTCTGTTTGGGCTTAGAATTTAGAAACTTTGGTGGTAGCATAGTTTAGTTTTTGGATTGAATTTGTTGTGCCAAATTGGTTTTTGTTGTTATCATTGATGGGGTTTATGTTGTAGGATATCTCTTTTAGTATTTACCGACAACTATATAGAAACTAAACTAAGGACAATATGGTCCTCTAGTCTTCCTATTATATTCATTGTTTTCTCCTTTGTTTGATCCTTTTCCAGATGTCTAACTTATAATTACCCTTGCAAAGTTGATATTCCAAGACATTCTAGCTTGATTTTATTCTTCTTGTTGTATTTGGTTATGAGTTTGGTAGGTCCTATTTATATTTCCCGCTGCAGTTTGTCATTTAATAACTGATAACAAAAGGCATGATCACATGTTATATTAAGAGGTAGATATGGTCAGGACATTATTTGTTTGTATCAGTTCAATATTTTCTATAGACTCTTCTAAGTTCTAACTGCAGTTGGTTGTCTGTTATTTTGTTTCTTGTACATCAAATAACTTTAAATCTTCAATAGAGTATTATACCATATGTACTACTTAGCATGTTTAAGCTTAGAGTATGCTGGTTTTTGTTGCAATGAGATTTTATGAATGGAACTTCATGTTTTCCTTGTACTTAGTTGGATCATTACTGGGACAATATTGTGGGAAGTCTTTATCATTTTTGAGATGCAAGTAATTGTTTCCTCAAAGTTTTATGGGTGTCTGTTTCTATTAGTTTATATGACTATAGGTTATGGTAAGACCCCAAGCTAAAGGAATTGATTTACTTATATACTTGTTTATGCATATTGCATTAATTCCTTAAATAGTATATCTAATGTTTCTCTAGAAATGAGCAATTGCTTTGGTACAAATTGTCTTTGCTGTAAACACTGTCCCAAGCAAGAATCTTATGAATAGCAGTCTTGTAGAAGTAATGTTATAGACCAGTTTTAGAATAGGTCTACCAGACTCACCACCACCAGACTAATTTTGTGATATGGTTATAGGCCAATTAATGTTTATGAATAAGAGTGTCGGGTAGTTAAGAAACTTGTGCAAAATGTTGATGAGCTAAGGTGAAAATGCTGAGGTAGATAGAAGGAATAAGAAATGATTTCATTTGCAAATATTTAGTTGTTGTCTTGATAGAGAATAATATGAGAAAATTGTTTAAGATGTTATGAATATGTTCAAAGGAGTTCTTTGGATGCTGTAATTAGATAAGATAAGTTGATTAGAGTTAGAGGTGCATGAAAGGTAGAGGAAAACCTGCTAAAAACATTGCTTGAAACAATAAAAAGATTTAAATGCCTCAATTTTAATTATGGATATTGCCATCAATAGAGCTTCATGGTGAGAAAAGATCCATGTAAATGACTCTAAATAGTTGGGACATTACTGCATGTTGTTGTTTTTCTTTATTTTAATTATATTCCTTTCTATTGAAATGGGCTGAGAGTCTTGGTTGAACCTTTTCATATTGTCTGTTATTATTACTTTGATAGTCCTCATAGAGTTAAGTGACAATCATTTGATGGTGGTTTGGTATTTAACATTTGCAGTGTGATTATTTGCAGGAAATTACTGTGATAAAAGTTTAGAAATGTCTCCAGCAACCAAATCTAAGTCAAAGGATAAGTTGGCTGCAAAGGCAGCCAAGGAACAAGCTAAAGTCTCTTCAAAACATTCTTCAGCTCTTCTGAACTATGGGAATGGTGCTCCTTCAAATGCATACAATCCAGATTCAGGGACATTCCACAACTTCGATACAATGCCCTCTGGTTCCTTGCCAACAGGCCAAAACAATGGTCATTTCAGAACCATTGATGAAACTGAGGAGCATTCTGGTAGTTCATCCGGTACAACAGGCGAGTTTGATTCAATGTCTAACCATAATGGTTACTCTGGTGAGTCAGAGGACCAAAAGGAGAAAAATGCAACTAGTAACGCAGCTCGCATAGAATCTATACTTGGTTGTGATACTGACAAACGTGATAAGATTCGGCAGAAAAATGAAAAGAAGCATCAACGCCAGAAGGAGAGGCGAGCACAGGAGCTACATGAGCGTTGTAGTGGGTACCTCATGTCTAGAAAATTAGAGATGCTTTCTCAGAAACTTGTAGCAATGGGTTTCTCTTCAGAACAGGCAACAATGGCTCTTATACAAAATGAAGGGCGTGTTGAAGAGTCCATCTTGTGGCTCCTTGAACGGAGTGAAGAAAGTAGGCAGCAGATTGCTGCAAACATAGACACTGGTGCTAACTTGAAAATTGATATTACCACAGAGCTCACAAAGATTTCAGATATGGAGGTGAAGTTCAAGTGCACGAAGCAGGAGGTTGAAAGGGCTGTAGTTGCATGTGAGGGTGACCTAGAAAAGGCTGAAGAGACTTTGAAGACACAGAAGCAAGAACCAAAAATTGCTCCATTGAAATTAGAAGAAACAAGTGACCCTGTCCCACCAAGTGGTCTTGACTTTAAGATGGTAATACCTGTCCAAAATGCAGCTTTAAGACCTCAACAGAAGGTACTGGCTTCAGTTGGCCCTCAACAACAGAGAAGAGATGAACGAGATTTAAACTATATCAAAACTGTGACAACTGGAGTTGTGGACTCCCCAAATAAGAACATGCAGTCTTTGAGAAAGATGCAGCCTAAGCCAGATTGGGGAAAAACGCAAGTTGTTACTCCAGTGGAGAAAAGGTGGTCAGGTGCCAGCTCTACTTCTATTTCATACTCTTTGCCATCCTCGTTGCAGGTGGCTGTACCTCCAACCACCCGATATGTGATGCCAACCAATGAACCAAAGGCCAACTTGCCCTCAGTAACTTTGAGGGAGCCAGTCACCGTAATGCAGCGTCCCCAGTCAGTCACCACCAAACAAAATCCCGCATCAACAAGCCTCAGCATTAGCGCATCACCACCAGCTTCCGCAGGATTCTATTCAAATGGTATGTCTAGCATGGATATGATGAAGGTGGCAAATGGGGGTCTTGGACGCAGCTTACCCTACTTGGGTTTGGATGGTTCTAGTGGCCAGCAATTTTCTCCCCGGAATCATCTCCAAACTTCTGCTTCCGGTGTTGTGGAATCTTTTGCAACAGGGGGGAGTGGTTCATGGAACTCTGCAGGTTCGTTCGCAATGCCATCTTCGCTTGGACTCTTCACTGGATGGGGTTCACATGGATCCTCTTTATCGCCAGTTGACTGGAGCTCTGGTGGATCGACACCATGCGACTACACCTCTATCGACTGGAGCTTGGATTCAACTCTTCTGAGGCCATCTATGAGGAGTGATCACTTGTCTGCCACATGGTCTACCATGTTTATGGGTGGCAAAGTTACAAGGCCCGTCACAAATACATCTGGTGGTGTCTGCATTGCGGGGTTACAGGATGGTGGTAGCCTTGCGACGGACTCCTTGTACTCGTCTGGATCGCATGATTGGTCATCCCCTTTTGCAGGGAAGGACCTGTTTAGCGTTCCGAGACAGTTTGTCACCAATTCTCCCCTCTAATAAATGATCTGTAAGATGAAAAGAAAACGAACATTGTTGGATCTGTTGCTGCTGGTTCGTGACACTCTTGGTTATAAAATTTCATGCTTTCTTGATTCTAGTGGGCTGGTATTCTTCATATCTAAGGTGAGAATGATGTAGTAATGCACCTTCTCGATGCATTACAACATTGTTCTCCATCCCCATATTCTAACTACTCTGCATTCGTCAATCTACTATATTTCCTACTGAGAAATGTTCCTACCTGCCATAGACTATGTGTACCATAGAAGGCAAAACCTTGTTTACTGCAGAGGCTTAGAGGGCATTCACAGGCCAAGACGTGCTCTGCATGTTGTTGATCGTAGCCACCACCATGTCTGCAGAGAACTACATATCTTTGATCTTTAAGGCACCCATGGCTTCTCTGTTCAATGAAAAATAATGTCCAAGAATGGAATCTGTAAGGCTGATAACACACTTACAGCCATTATAGAATTCAACAACAATTCTCAAATGTTTTCATCCATGTTCTCCAAAGTTCATGTTCTGAATTGGTTTCTTGGCCTGACTGTTTGATGGGGTCTTTGATGCCCCTAATGTTCCATGATCTGAGAAACATTATGTATTTTGTGGGAGTGACACTCCTTGATGTAGGTCCAACCACCTGGGGTTTGATGTTCTCAAAAGCAGATGGAGACTTTCTTTACATTAAACACATTCCTCCCTCCATCTACCAGAAAGTCTTTACCTTTGGGCTTGCATTCAGGTTTATGATTCACATGTTTCTACTGCATACCTAACATACAACTACTGTCATTTGAATCAGTAGCAGACTTGCAACCTGCAGAACCTTCTCCTTCCAAAATCTTTATGATTTCCATCCCTTTTTTTCAGATCTTCAGATACTAACAGTAGTTGTTCATCAATTTGAGGAATTGAGAGCATCTGAACTATTGGAACTGGCTACCAGCACAAACTTTATCTTCTCTTGGTCTTTCTGATGATCAACCTCTCTCATATCTTATTATACTTATTTGCCCTTTTTCCTACCTACAAGTAAGCAACTCAATGAGCACAAGTTAGCACCTCATCCATGTCCACTAGTTCTTTTCCTCTAGAAACATGTCCTATGTTGCTTGTGATGGAGCTTGGAGTTCTTCAACATTGAAGTGTTCAAAGCTGTGCAAGCTTCAGTCTACATACAATTCCAAGGTAAGCCATTGACTGCCCTGAACTGTTTGTTACAGCTTAATTGCATGCCTTCCTTGTTATACTATTCTACTAGCAAAAATAGACTAGTCTAAATAAGGGTGTACAGCTTTTAAATTTAGATCAATAAACTGACATTGACAACATTGTGAAGCTGTCAGAATTTTAGTGGCCTTTGCTGCCCACCACTACATCAGTTTTGGACTAATGAAGCTGCATCCTTCATACAACAGGTTGGTTGAATTTGATTTATGATGTCATGGAGTTCCACAGAAGGAAGCCACCTTATTGCTCATCAAAATAAATCCTACTTGCTTTCTGGATTCAATGGGGCACATAGGTTCTGACCTAGTTGATGTTTAAATTGATTTCCAGTGACAACTCACTGACTCCTGTTGGAGAAAAGTTGAGCTACTTTTGATTGTGAGGAGAAACTTCAATAATAGATAAATATGTGCTTTGCATATGAGAGAGATCAAAGATAGAAGCTAAAGAGTTGGAAAATTAGACTGGAACTCTTACTGCCTTTCATAGGTCTCACATTCCTTTTCATCTTTACCACCAAGCAAATAATTGTTTCTGCACATGAAAGATGATTAAAAGTAATATAATATATTAGATTTCAATCAATATACACAATCCAATATTCTAAGAGACAAATGAAGGTTAAAAGCCTAATGAAGGGATGGAACTTCATGCCTTTCATGAACCAGAAATCTGTTTCCTCAGTATATGTAACAAAAATGTGCCTGACATTGCCTGTCAATGACAACACAACCTGATGTTTCCCCACAAGAACATTATGTTAGGAAATTAATCTCGAAGGACCACTACAGCTGCAAGCCTAAATCTTGCATGCATAGCTGCAATTGGTTCTGAATTAAATACTTAGGCCATCTAGAGATTGGAGACCTCCATGTCAAATCAGATAGAGACCTTTGTCTGGGTGGCTGAAACAAGATAAGATTCCAATATATCTTTGTGCATGTGATTTGCATTTCTGATCGATCAAGGAAAACGAAACACTCATGTGGTTTTTCTGGAGTGTTCTGACCTCTCTCCAAGGAAGAGAAAGATCCAGCAAGCTCAGGAAGAGGATTAATCAGTGACCAGAAAGAGTTGCTCAATGAATGGCACTCAGAATAGTTATTATTGGTCAAAAACACTGGTTTAGGTGGAGTGAATGACTGTGTCATCCTCAATCACCATATTGTAAGATGAAACCATATATTTCCTTTTTACCTTTTTGTTACATTCATCAATTCAAGATCTGTTATTTTTATCCCTTCATCTTAAGGTAAAAGAGATTGCCACAGATCAACTGATCGAATGACTACTCTCCCAATCAACATATCCCCCATTTGTTTGCTTGGAGATCAGCTGGAGGTTGGGACATGCTGTTCACTCAGCTTTGTTGGCGTCCGATCAATAAAACCAGGCACAGACACGCCTGTGAATCCATTGGGAAGGGAGACAGATTTGTTGAGATCTCTGTTCCATGCAAGAGGTGCGTAAATCCTGTGCTTCTTTACCGGCACGCTGCGGTGGGTCGATGTGACGGTCTGCAAACACGTGTCCCTGAATCTTTGGTTTCTGGGTGCAACAGAGAGACACGTCACCCTGGCCCCACACTGGGCCAGCATCCAACAACCAATCAGCAGCATGAATGAGAGGTAACCGAGAACGCTGTTGTGAAGTGCGTGGCAAACACTGCATGTCCCCATGTTCCTTCGTTCCACTGTGCCGTGTGCTTTATATAGAAGTCATCTCTCCACTCCCTTCGTCCAAGGGAAAGAGGGAGAGAGAGAGAGAGAGAGGGAGAGAGAGTCGTGGAGGAGGAGGAGGAGGTCCATTAGCCTTTCCGTGTCTCTTCTCTTCTCCTCTTCCTTTCTGCACTCCGTTCGCTTCTATCATCCTTGTTGGAAGAGGAGAACAGGAGGAAGAGGAGGAGGTATTCGTGGCTCGAGCTGTTGTTCTGTGGAATTCTCGGAGGAGAAATGGCGGGGCTGTCGATCGGAATCCTCAACCTGATCGAGCTCTTCGTCAGTACGGCGACGCACTTGCTCTTCGCCTTCTACATCTTGAGCTCCGCCATGGCGTCGGATCTCTTTCAGGTCCTGACCGACTGCCTCAGGCCCAATGTCGTCGACCTGGGCACCGGAGGGAAGGAAGAGGAGAGCAAGGAGAAGGTGCTGGTTCTCGAGGGGTCGCCGCCGCCGATCGTTCTGGTGCATGGAATCTTTGGATTCGGCAAAGGGGTACGTGCATGCCATTTCTTGGGAGCTCAAGCATGCGTGCTCTGTTCCCGAAATGGTGCTAAATTTTGTTTGCCACGGGGTTGCAGAGGCTCGGAGGTTTGTCCTACTTCGCCGGCGCAGAGAAGAAGGACGACCGCGTTCTGGTGCCGGATTTAGGATCCTTAACCAGCATCTATGACAGGTAGGTCTGCTCGAGAACTGAATCTTGTGATCAACTGGAAGGATTTCCACTCTGCCCCATGGTCTCAGGGCAAGGGAGCTGTTCTACTATTTGAAGGGAGGGCAGGTAGACTATGGAGAAGAACACAGCTTGCAGTTTGGGCACTTACAATTCGGGAAGATCTATGAGCAAGGTAAGGTAGAAACCAATCATTCTAATGATTTCTCTATGAACCAGGTCTCAAGTTCCATTCCGTTGATCCATTCTTCTCCATTGATTGGAGTGCAGGCCACTATCCTTCGTGGGATGAACACCATCCTGTTCATTTCGTGGGGCACTCGGCGGGCGTTCAGGTCGCCAGGGTGCTGCAGCAGATGCTTGCGGACAAGGTACCTCCTTTGCTTCACTCCATCTCCTTGACTTCGTCTTCATCACCTCCAACATGTGCTGTGAATCAACAGGCATTCACTGGCCATGACACTTCTGAGGACTGGGTGCTGAGTATCACTTCCCTCTCCGGCGCACTAAACGGAACCACCAGATCATATTACGACGGGATGCAGTGAGTGATCTCCACGACAAGTTCTTCTCGCCTTGGACGCTTTGTTGTCGATGAATACTTCACCGTCGATGTTGTTGCAGGCCCGAGAACGGGAGGCTGTTGAAACCGATATGCCTGCTTCAGGTGTGCCGCCTGGGGGTCATCGTCTACGACTGGCTGGATGCTGCATGGCTCAAGAACTACTACAACTTCGGATTCGATCACTTTCGGATGGGATGGAGGTGGACGGGGATTTCAGGTTTAGTTGATCTGCTCTCGAACAACACTGGGCCTTTCGCTTCTGAAGATTGGATCGTGCCTGACCTCACCATTCAAGGCTCGATCAAGCTCAACTCTGGGCTTCGCACCTTCCCCAACACATTCTACTTCAGCTACGCGACCAAGAGAACAAAGAGGGTCTTTGGCCACACAATGCCTTCAAGCATTTGGGGGATCCATCCATTGCTCTTCATTCCAGTCCTGCAGATGTGCCAGTGGCGTTTCCCTCACGGCGTGCCGCCACCACATAAAGACTACAGGTGACTGGGTCTTCTTCCTGTGCAGATTCATGATCTGAAGCGGGGAATTGTGGAGCAAAGCTAACATGAGTTCTTTTGGACTACTGGCACAGGGATGAAGACTGGCAAGACAATGATGGAGCTCTTAACACAATATCCATGACTCACCCTCGCCTGCCTGTCGAACACCCGAGCTTCTTTGTTGTGGATGACTCCAAATGCCATCCTTTGCAACCAGGAATCTGGTTTGTGATCCTGCTCTTCATGATCCAGATTTGCATAAAGTAATCTGCTCTATCCTTGAAGTAAACCACTTTCTACTTGATATAATTCAGGTTGAGGATTCCTAGTGTCATTTAATCTATGTTTCTTAATACATAAATTAACGATTCAATTCTCCTCTTAATCTCCTTGTCATGCATCAATTTCATGTGTTGACAATAAAAGCTGCAGAACATTATATTCAAAAAAATTATACAAACTGCATGGCCAAATTATATACTGGAATAATCATTCATTAATTTACAGAGTATAGTGGCCATGAATGTTTTTAATGCAGTAAATCTCCTTTACACACAATATGCTTCAGAGAAGTTGTGCAGGTAGAAGTGTGTTTACAACCCTTGCTGTTCATATTCTCGCTGTTTTATGCTTCTTTATGCCAAGAATCATGTGTTTCAGCTATAGATCTAGTGACATGGACTGATGTCTTCCGTAATCTTCTTCTGTGCCAAACATTGGCCATGTTTGGCTTGCATTTAGAACTCATGTCATTGGATGTTTGTATCAATCAGAACTTCTTGCTGTTCTTTCAGGTACTACAAGATCATCGAAGCCGATCACATCTTTTTCATAGTAAATCGGGAGAGAGCAGGAGTACAATTTGATCTATTGTATGATGGCATATTCCAGCGGTGCAGAAAGCACATCTTTAGAAGCGGTACACCGATATTGCCCAATGACACAGCAATCAGTGACCCCCATTACTCTCAAACTACTGAAGTAGGTGATCAAGGAACAGATAAAAGAAGCGATCAGATGCCTTCTCCTCAGATTCCAGCATAATGAAGGTCATTTTCCAATACAAGCTAGGCCTTATGTGTTATTCAGAGTTTAGCAAACATGAAACGTTTAGGTTTTTCATAGAATCGAAGATCCTGAAATATCGTTTGACGACACTCCACCCTGTAAAATATGCTGTTACTCGGTGAGGCAATTTGCTATAAATATGTTGAGTTATATACTTAATTACTCTTGGCCTAATCTTGTTGGTACTGTCTATATAGATTTATACACTTCATTACTCTCGGCCTAATCTTGTTGGTACTGTCTATATGGATTTATATACTGTATCAGTGACTGGTATCGGTGCTGGACTGATACTTTGAACCATGATTCTTCCAGTGATTATTGAGTAGATTCTGCTCTAAGTAGGCTCGCTTCTCTGCGCTTCCAACTTACATTTCCAACTGATCTCAATTCCAGACATGGACAGAACAAAGTTGTTAATTTGGCACTGCAGAGTTTTCTGATAATGGACTACTATTACTATTATCATTCATGGAACATCCTTTCTGCACATCCTCAAGTAGAGAAGGATAACATAAAGTAAATACTAGAGAACCAATTCGAGACAAAGGTTTAGTTGACATCAATAGATGTGGCATCAAATAGGCTAATTATTGAGTGGGAATCATTCTCTTAAGGTCAATATTGATCCTATACAAAATTTACAGGTTTTCTTATTTAGAGTATTTTGAGAAGGCTAGTTTCTTATTCTCCAGGAAGATTGGTTCCATAAATTTATCCTAAGTGAAGAATAACTATGTCAGAAACAGAGTTGCAAAATAATAACCATCCTTAGTGATATAATTTGTGCAATTTTGAGGGTTTCCAGCACTAATGATGCCTCTGTTCATTGTTCACAAGAATGTTGGCAGTAACAAGTCATATAATCACAATTTATTGTTTATCAAGATCATCAGTCTTCTTATGTTAAAATTAGTTAAATATCATATTAGAAAGAAAGATATAACAAATAAAAAATCTGAGTTATTAGATCGAAAGCTCAATGTGATCCCTTATGGCTATAAAAAAACTTGAGATTGTCTGTCTTAATAAGTTTGAGTTGGATTCTGCTTGGATTGACCACATTTATATGCTTTTTTCACTCACAGCTACTATTCAAAATGTTTCTTGTAGTGTCATCTTCTAGCTTTAAAGTGATAAAAAGAGTTGTCATCACAATTCAAAGAAATTATTCACATGCTTTCCATCTCTACAACAAGCAAAAAACAATTCGATGTCAAAATACAAGAAGAACCTTCTGCTGCATGAAATCATAATAAGAAATTTTATTACTTTAGCCAAGAATATGACAATACATATCTTTATGAGTCTGATAAAGTAGTAAAGAAAAGACAGGCTGTAACAACATTTAGTCAACAAAATTGATATTTATGGAACCGCACAAATCTTCTACTCCCCAGCTGCTAACTCATATAGTTCCTGACTTCATCAGGGAATAATTTGGCTGGAATTTTCTTTTGTTTGTTCAAATTTCAACTATCAATCATTAGGTCCAATGCTGTCTCTAGAAGAGAGGATAAGGGTTTACTGTGCTGGATCAGTCCAACACTACCAGAGAAAATGTGATAGCACTCGAGTTGTGATGTGGTCTCTGCTACAGACCCCAACAAATTTTCCATCTCAAATTTTTTGAACAACTGGATACTGTTTCTGTTGGATTTCATCATCCAAATAGCTTGCTCAATCACAAACCTCCTTATTCTTGGGACCATAATTTCTGGAAATGTGTATTTTTCCAGCGTCTGAACAAGCTTCTCCACAAGATCAGTTTCTTCAATGCTAGCTTGCTTCAGTGCTTCAGCAAATTCATCGGGATCCATGAGTTTGCAGATCTGTGTCGTTAGACCAATAGATACTTCTAGTAGTTTCTCTTTTGCCCCCATAATCGATTTCAATACCTGTTCAGAAAACAAGAATGTTAATCTGTGGACTTGATATCTATAATTTTGTTTGTGAATTATAAGGTTTTCATCTGAAATTTGAATGGCTTATCCAATCCTTCAACATTTTATACACCCCTCATTCAGGATTAAGGATTCAGATTTGGCTGACAAGTTCGATGCTGATATTATGCTGGCATGATAGACATGATAAGCAGCACTAGTGTGCCACCTATGTGTTGACCAGCATGAGATGAAATATTCAGAAAGGTGTGTGCCAAGTGTGGGGCATATGTATCGAGCAACATATGATGAAATATGCAGAAGGGTGTGTTGGCACAAACTACTGTGTGATACCAAACTGGCACAACACAGTTAAGCAGGGACTTCTGTAGCTTCCCAAAACTTAAAATCATAATTTAGATATTACCTGGAATATCTTAAATAATTAAATAATATTGTAATTTTAAAATGTTTTTATCTTATTAATTCTTACATTATTGGTTGAAGCATCTTCATTGTTCAGTATCAAAATTTCTAGGTTTGTGCTTTGAGAATTGAATCCTATTTGACAACAGCATTTACTGGTTACTCAAACATCATGTCAAAGTGGCTTAAAGAGCTACTGAATGCTCTCCAAACCTTATGCAGCTAAGCCTATTTTTTTGCAACAAAAAAAAGAGAAAAAAAAGAGTGTGAAAAAGTGGCTTGATATGACGAACTAGTGGAAATCGTTCTTTAATTGAAGTTCCACACTGGAATTACCAGGAACAACATAGTTATCAAATTAAAGATGTGTAACGACTGAAGATAGTAAACATGATAATTATATGCAACATTCATCTGATGTATTGCACCCTGGGAAAATCATAACTGAGAGAGAGACTTCTGGTAAGCTAAAACTAAGGAACTTAATGCTGAAAGGGTTAATCACTTGCAGGTCAGCACCAAACTCTTGAGTGGATTAGCAAGCCATTTGTACTTGTTTTTGGGAAACAATGAGCAAAGGCAGCAATTTAACTGTCCAATTGATGAAAAACCTTTCAGGAAGTATGGATCCAAGTATTGAGGTATTTCCATATAATGTATAAGACTACCGATATGCAATAACCCTCGATTATACAGACACTTCAATTCCGTATTATTTTTCAGTGATGTTACATGCTATACCACACTGGACCAAAGGGAAGCCGGCGTAGGGAAGAGCCTAGGATTTAATTCCTTGTATACGAATGTTCAGGCACATTCATATACGAGAAAAAGGGTTATGTTAAAATAAGGCAGTAATGGCAAATAATATCTTATTTCTTTTTCCCCTCAACTTGCTTCTTTGGCACAAAATATTCTTTGGATGTACAATTTGAACTGAAAGTCCAATCATGAAGGCTAATATGCCAATATAAGATATGAAAAAAATGTAGGCATATCGAGACTTCCATAAGAATAAATCCCTCCAGCCAGTGTGGGTTGGTGAACAGGAATTCAAATTAGGTGTCTCTTTTCTCACAATTCAAAGTCTATGACTTTACCACTATTTGTATCGATTGGCTTGCATCATTATATTTTATTCTGATATTAATTTTGTTGAATGTTATCTATGCGATAATGATAATGAGAATTCATTGCTTTAGTTCTGAATTAAGATTCTCTGCTCTTTTCTTTTTCAAATAATAGTAATTGATTCCTTTTTCTTTAATGTCAAATTCATGTATTAATGTGAAACATGCATAACTCTGGTAATTCAATTGTTAGAGGCGTTGATTCATGGTCAGTTTTAAGTTGAGATAGATGCTTACAGTGGGCATGGCAGCAGTCATCCTGCCTACGCGATCAGAGCATTCAGCTCTACTGTAGGCACACAAATTACGCAGAATTCTCGAAGCATTTATTTGAAGAACAGGCATGGTCAGTGCCCCCATGAGCTGCTCCAACACCTCCTTTTCCTTCAAGACACGATCACAATTGTTAATGCTCTCCAATGTCAACACTGCCAGTGTCACTCCTGCTTCATTACTCAATAAGTTCTGATCCTTTGTGAATCCTGGCCTGAGGAAGCTCGACAAGAGCAGCTTGGTAATTCCTCCAGTGCTTCCAATCTTCTCCTTTGCATTGTCATCCATGGCCAGGTTTTTTAGTACCTCAATTCCCAGCTTTTGCAGCACCATGTGGCTCTCTCCATTCTGTATGATCTGCCTTATGTTGCTCACCGTGAATACAATCTCCGATATCTCCTGCCGGAGAAACTTGCCAGTGCTCCCGGTTGTGCTAACCAGCATCTTCACAACCTGCAATGACCTCTTCACTTTTCTGATCTGTGAGTCTGGTGCTCGAGCATCCCTGAGCAGAGTTTTGCTAGCACTAGTGAGGTCTATGATCTTTGGCAGGAGACCTCGGGCATTGCCGATCTTCCAGCAGTTGTCATGGTCAGCTGCAAGCTTCTTAAGTATCAGCAGACCCAGCAAATTAAAGACCGAGAAGTCGTAGTTCGTGCCATCAGCTGCATCGGATCTCTTGGACATCTCATGGGGTGTCATGTTGGAGGTCTTGCCACTGTGGAGCAGAGACGATATCGACTCCATTGCACCAGGAATAGCAGCAACTCGAAGAACGTTCATCCTCTTCCCTGCAAGTTTCGACACGATCTCTGCTGCGCACCTCCTGATCTCCTCTTCGCCCGGGTTCTTCCAGTTCAGCATCTCGACGAGTCGCTCTATCACCCACGTCGAGGCCCCGATCTTCCTTAGCGTGTCGTCGGCGAACTTGGCGCTCTTCACAAACTTCTCCAGGACTTGAGCGCCGATTAGCTGTTCATCACGGAACTCGGAGTTCAGGAGTTCCTTTGCGAAGGTCACCAGATCCATCTTCAGGCCGTCGAAGACACTGCCATCGATGCATTTTGCGTAAGCGTCGTAGAAGAAGCGCCTGATCGAGACTATTCCGCCTTCTCCGAGCTCACACTCTCGGCTGACAGTCTCCAGCAGATTGCAGTATAAGATCCTCCATGTCCAATAGGCTTTCTCCATCAAGAAGATAAGAGCCTCCGCGAGTGCCAGCGTGTAGAACAGATTCAGTGCTGGTTTCCTGTTCCTGCTATCTTGTTCTACGTTGCCGTAGTCCTGCTGAATAAGGCGCAGCAGGGACAGTGCCACACAGGCGAAGGCCGACAAGAGTTGAAGCCATGAGAGGACCCTGCTGATGTTCTTCGACATGAACACCCAGCCGGTATAAGGAATCAGTGGAACGTCAGGACCATGCCATGTCCGCTGAGCTGTGGATTCAACCGCAGAATCGTCCCGGGACGATCCGACCGCTCGGTTACTTCTCGCAGGCCTTCGGCTTCGGTCACCATCTTTTCGGAGAACAGAGAACGGGTTGAAGGCGGCACTCAGGGCTCGAAAGAAAAATCGGGAGCTAGATTGCAGCGCCCGGAAGCTGTACATCCCGGCGCCTCCCAACGTCGATGCCGATTGGTGCTGCCACTCCAGCTCGTGGCTGCGGCTGAAGATTCTGGTACTCTCGATGACGAGAATTATGGTCACAAACAGGAAATCCTTCCTCTCGAGCTTGATGGCGAAGCCACCGAGAAGGACGACGGTGGCCCAGACGAATGCTAGCGTGCCAAGACCACTGGCAGATTTCTCCAGCAGAGCCAGCCGGAAGGCGAAGAGCGTCAGCTTCTTCTCAGGTGCTTGCTCGCTGGTACTGTTTCGAGATGTCGGTGGCGGGTCGCTGGACTCAGACTGAGGCTCGAAGGAGAGTTGGCTGGCAAGAAAATTGTTGCTGCCGCCTCGGTTCGTAAGCTGAACGATGTCTAACCTGATGCTCGTATCTCCTTCCTTCGGTTGTTCTTGCTCCATCTTCATCGCTTGAGGCTCCGAATTGCTAGAGATGAACAGCGAGAACAGACATGGAACTCATCTGATTGACTTGACTACATTCTAGCAAAGTGGTGTTGACAGAGTCAATGACTGCTCGGAATTGCTGGAGAAAACGATACGCTTTCCGGATTGAAAAACAACATGAACAGTGTGATGATGACGATGATGTCGAGGAAGAGTTCCTTCTGCAAATCTATCCACCCTCTTTGGATCCTTTGTTCAATGGTTCGTCCGTATGCTTTCTCCTCCTTATGCTGAGATCGTTTTCTAGTCTTTTGGACTTTTCTTGAACTGTAGCTCTCTTCACGTAATCTCTTGGGACCTCCGACGCAACAATAAATTGCTGAGCCCGACATCCCTACCGACTTCATCATCGAGGTCTTCATGCAATTCTTCAGATGTGCATCCTCTGCTGGATCAGGCAATCCACCCTCTCCTTCAAGTGATCTAATTAGTTGGCAGGAAGAATCTTGGTGTTGTTCTAACTGTGGAATTTTCTTCTTGCTTAGCTTGCACATCAGTTTCCATCAGTGATCTGTGCCATGAAAGAGATCCTGCTTGACTATATCATGCAGATCGATGTTGAAGCTTCACATTCATCAAACTCACAAAACTATTCCCACCTAAATGAAGAGTATTGCTGGAAATTGTCTTTGGAACATCTTATAACATGAAGCATGGATCAATTTCTTTCTTGTAAGCTCAACTATTTCACTGTTTGATGGAAGATGTTAGGTTAATCCTGTTTAATTTTGTGTCTATGATTTTTACCTATTAATGAAATTATTTTTTATCCAAAATTAAATTGTATAATGAGCTGTGGTTGGAATCTGAAAGGCAATAGATATTTCTGTCCAGTTTGTGGTAGGCCACAAGCTATTCCATAGGGTAGTATCTCAATGTGGGATCCAGAAATCCAAATTGATTGCATAATTTGTGGTCCTTGCATATTTATTTGTATATATGATGTCAATATCCATTACGATAAGATGAAATTGTAATAATGCACCCCCTAATTTGCATGATTCCTATATGATGAAATTGTAAGGAAAAAAAGTATTTTGATCATAACAAAACAAGTTAATCACCAACCATACATAATATCATCAATCATGACCATCTTCACCAATCAATATGCATTTGTGCTTGTATGCATACTCATATGAGTTCAGTTGGCAAACAAAATTTTCACACCATGATTGAAAATGCATAAGCAAACTAAATAGCACTAATTTTTTTTAATATATATTAAAGTAAATTTTGATTGTTAATTTTGATCATAACAAAACAAGTAACATGTTAATTTTGTTTGATGTTAGGAAGTTATGAGTTCATCTAATTTAGCATGTGTTGAACCCTGGAAATCTAACAAAATTCCTTCGAAGCTTAAGTTAGTAAAGGGTTTAAAAGAATTAGATCATCTTTAAGATTCAAATATATTTAAAAATGAATCATAAAGAATATACTTGAATAATTTTTTTACAGTAAAGTTTTGAATTGTTACACTTGAAATTGTGGTTTAATGTTGGGAGCCATTACATCTTTCCTCCTACAGTGGATGTAATCATGCTACACTAAATCCAAATGATAAGGCATGATAGTGGATGCAGATGTAACATTCGAAATATGAAATTATGTCAACCACATGTTTATGAGATGTTAGCTTTGTTACATTGAGATGTGATACATGTGGTGCTGAAGTGTGAGCTAGGAGTTGCTTTGGTGTCAATCATATAATATTAATGTCGAGATGTATACCACATGGTATTGTGAGGTGTCAGCCACATGGTGTTGAGTTGCTGGCTACATGATGTCGAGGTGTCAGCTATGTGGCATCGAGATATTGATCATATGACGTCGAGGTGTCGATCACATGATGTTGAAGTATCAACAGTCCTTATGCCATTACTGTTGAATCTCGGATTTTGATGATGAAGTCAATTGTCATGTTTTATCTAATCCATATGTTGAGATAAGTATGCAGGATTAACTACGAAAGCTTGAAGACATAAAGCGAGTCTACCGGAATCAAGTTCGATGGGTGTTTGAGAGTCCGAAGATTCGTCGGAGATGCTTGCCGGAACCAATCGAGAAGAAATCGGGGGACTTATCGAAGTTTTCGGAAGTCCGCCGAATAAGATCATCGGAGGTTCGCAGAGATCACGAGAAGGCTCGGCTACTCGTTGACTTCGCACAAGATCGGGAGCCAGCTGGGGTCCGTCGGAAGAAATACAAGGGACGTATCGGAAGTCCGTCGGAAGAAATCCAAGGGCGTATCGGAAGTCCGTCGGAAGAAATCCAAGGGCGTATCGGAAGTCCGTCGGAAGAAATCCAAGGGCGTATCGGAAGTCCGTCGGAAGAAATCCAAGGGCGTATCGGAAGTCCGTCGGAAGAAATCCAAGGGCGTATCGGAAGTCCGTCGGAAGAAATCCAAGGGCGTATCGGAAGTCCGTCGGAAGAAATCCAAGGGCGTATCGGAAGTCCGTCGGAAGAAATCCAAGGGCGTATCGGAAGTCCGTCGGAAGAAATCCAAGGGCGTATCGGAAGTCCGTCGGAAGAAATCCAAGGGCGTATCGGAAGTCCGTCGGAAGAAATCCAAGGGCGTATCGGAAGTCCGTCGGAAGAAATCCAAGGGCGTATCGGAAGTCCGTCGGAAGAAATCCAAGGGCGTATCGGAAGTCCGTCGGAAGAAATCCAAGGGCGTATCGGAAGTCCGTCGGAAGAAATCCAAGGGCGTATCGGAAGTCCGTCGGAAGATCACCGGAAAGCCTCGCCTGAACAAGACTTGAAGTTCGCCGGTTAAAACTGCTTAGGAGTATGTCTTTCGTTACGTAGTTTGAATGTAATTAAGGTTAGGATTAAGAAATAATCTTACACCTTGATTAGGGGCCAACTGGGCCCAAAATGAAACCTGGTTTGGGCCGGACTTAAAGCCCAACCAGTGACTAGCAAGGTCGGGCGTGGAACCGACGGTCTGGGCGGTGGCACGCCCAGCACCCGAGAGCCAGGCGGTGGCACCGCCCAGCACCCGAGAGCCAGGCGGTGGCACCGCCCAGCACCCGAGAGCCAGGCGGTGGCACCGCCCAGCACCCGAGAGCCAGGCGGTGGCACCGCCCAGCACCCGAGAGCCAGGCGGTGGCACCGCCCAGCACCCGAGAGCCAGGCGGTGGCACCGCCCAGCACCCGAGAGCCAGGCGGTGGCACCGCCCAGCACCCGAGAGCCAGGCGGTGGCACCGCCCAGCACCCGAGAGCCAGGCGGTGGCACCGCCCAGCACCCGAGAGCCAGGCGGTGGCACCGCCCAGCACCCGAGAGCCAGGCGGTGGCACCGCCCAGCACCCGAGAGCCAGGCGGTGGCACCGCCCAGCACCCGAGAGCCAGGCGGTGGCACCGCCCAGCACCCGAGAGCCAGGCGGTGGCACCGCCCAGCACCCGAGAGCCAGGCGGTGGCACCGCCCAGCACCCGAGAGCCAGGCGGTGGCACCGCCCAGCACCCGAGAGCCAGGCGGTGGCACCGCCCAGCACCCGAGAGCCAGGCGGTGGCACCGCCCAGCACCCGAGAGCCAGGCGGTGGCACCGCCCAGCACCCGAGAGCCAGGCGGTGGCACCGCCCAGCACCCGAGAGCCAGGCGGTGGCACCGCCCAGCACCCGAGAGCCAGGCGGTGGCACCGCCCAGCACCCGAGAGCCAGGCGGTGGCACCGCCCAGCACCCGAGAGCCAGGCGGTGGCACCGCCCAGCACCCGAGAGCCAGGCGGTGGCACCGCCCAGCACCCGAGAGCCAGGCGGTGGCACCGCCCAGCACCCGAGAGCCAGGCGGTGGCACCGCCCAGCACCCGAGAGCCAGGCGGTGGCACCGCCCAGCACCCGAGAGCCAGGCGGTGGCACCGCCCAGCACCCGAGAGCCAGGCGGTGGCACCGCCCAGCACCCGAGAGCCAGGCGGTGGCACCGCCCAGCACCCGAGAGCCAGGCGGTGGCACCGCCCAGCACCCGAGAGCCAGGCGGTGGCACCGCCCAGCACCCGAGAGCCAGGCGGTGGCACCGCCCAGCACCCGAGAGCCAGGCGGTGGCACCGCCCAGCACCCGAGAGCCAGGCGGTGGCACCGCCCAGCACCCGAGAGCCAGGCGGTGGCACCGCCCAGCACCCGAGAGCCAGGCGGTGGCACCGCCCAGCACCCGAGAGCCAGGCGGTGGCACCGCCCAGCACCCGAGAGCCAGGCGGTGGCACCGCCCAGCACCCGAGAGCCAGGCGGTGGCACCGCCCAGCACCCGAGAGCCAGGCGGTGGCACCGCCCAGCACCCGAGAGCCAGGCGGTGGCACCGCCCAGCACCCGAGAGCCAGGCGGTGGCACCGCCCAGCACCCGAGAGCCAGGCGGTGGCACCGCCCAGCACCCGAGAGCCAGGCGGTGGCACCGCCCAGCACCCGAGAGCCAGGCGGTGGCACCGCCCAGCACCCGAGAGCCAGGCGGTGGCACCGCCCAGCACCCGAGAGCCAGGCGGTGCTATCTACTATACGAATACGCTTTCAAGTTTAATTTTTACGTACGAAAGATTTATCAAAACCGACGTTTTAATCCGCTGCACTAATTCACCCCCCCCCCCTCTTAGTGCTCTTGATCCTAACAATTGGTATCAGAGTAAGGCTCACTCTCATATTTGGTTTAATACCCAAGAGAGATGGCTTACTCCGGCATGCATGAGGGACACTCCATTACACGTCCACCTATGTTTAATGGGTCGGATTACACGTATTGGAAGACACGTATGAGAATCTTCCTAATTTCCATGGATTTCGAGCTTTGGACTATTGTTGAAAATGGATTTCAAAAATCTTCTCTTCCGATGAGCGAATGGAATGAATCGGAGAAGAAAGTTTTTGCTTTTAAACGCAAAGGCTATGAATGCCTTGTTTTGTGCACTAGACAAAATGAATTTAATCGCGTTTCAATTTGTGATTCTGCTTTTGATATTTGGAGAACTCTTGAGGTCACTCATGAAGGCACTAGCCGAGTGAAAGAGTCCAAAATCAATATTCTTGTGCACTCTTACGAACTTTTTCGAATGAAACCAAGTGAGTCCATCGGAGACATGTACACCCGTTTCACGGATGTCATCAATGGACTCAAAGCTCTTGGTAAAGATTTTTCTAACTTTGAATTAGTAACTAAAATCTTAAGATCCCTTCCTAAAAGTTGGGATCCAAAAGTTACTGCCATTCAAGAGGCCAAGGACCTTAAAACATTCCCTCTTGAAGAACTTATTGGGTCTCTAATGACCTACGAAATGACATGTCAAGCTCATGACGAGCTTGAGAACCCCCTTCCAAAGAACAGGAAGGATATGGCACTCAAATCACAAGAAGACCACTTGAAAGGAACATCAAGTGATGAGGACAGTGACAATGACATTGCACTTTTGACTCAAAAATTTAAAAAATTTATAAGAAAGAACAAATTTAAAAATAACACCAAAAACAAACTTGAACATAAAAAGGACCAAGTGATATGCTATGAATGCAAGAAGCCCGGGCATTTCAAAATGAATGTCCCCAAGCCAAAAAGAGAACATCAAAGAAGAAGGCGCTCAAAGCAACGTGGGATGATTCAAGCGCATCCGAAGAAGAGGAGTCCAACACCGAGCAAGTTGCTCATTACGCCCTAATGGCCATCGGAGAGGAGGTAACGAATTTAATTGATGCAGATTTATCTTATCATGAATTATTAAATGCCTTCCATGAGTTATTTGATGAATGCAAAACAATTAGTAGAAAATATAAATTGTTAAAAAAGGAGCATGATAGTCTTACTTGTAATTTTGATAAATTAAAAACTGAATATCATGATAGTTTAGCTCCATGCATAAATGCCATGATCTAGAAACTCTCCAAAAGGAGAACTTGCTACTTAAGGACACCTTGAAGAAATTCGAGGTTGGTAGCAAGTCTTTGAACATGATCCTTACAAATAAGGGTCACGTTCCTAAAAGAAGTGGAATCGGATTTGTGAGAAGTTCTCACCAAAATCCAACCACCTTCATTAAAGGTCCTATCTTACATGTTCAACACCAAAGCAATTGCAACTTTTGTTGCAAATATGGACATAAAACTCATCAATGTCCATTCAAGAAAATTAGTCCGAACAAATTGATTTGGGTTCCTAAAGGAACCATGATCAAGTCTATGCAACATGATAAACAAGTTAGATTAATTTTTGAGGCACCCAAAAGTAAATGGGTACCTAAAATTAATCCCTTCTTGTAGAAACATACACCATCACAAGCTAGGAGCAAGAGATGGTACCTTGATAGTGGATGCTCAAGGCATATGACCGGAGATCCATCCCAATTCTCCAAGCTCACTAGCATAGACGAAGGCTATGTCACCTTCGGAGACAACAACAAAGGCAAAATCATTGGCAAGGGAACCATAGGTAACAAATTAAACTTTTCTATTGTAAATGCTTTATTTTAAATGAAAAGGATGCCTTAGGAAAATTTGATGCTAAATCCGATGAAGGCATCTTTCTTGGTTACTCTTCCGTTTCTAAAGCTTTTCGTGTTTTTAACAAAAGAACTTTAGTTATAGAAGAGTCTATTCATGTAATTTTTAATGAAATTTCCGAGTTAAAGAAAAATGATTTTGATGATGATATTGGTTTTGAAAATTTGGATTTAAAGGAACCCCCTCCTCAAAATAGCAACTTGGATGCATCTTCTTCCAAAATCTCCTTACCCAAGGAATGGAAGTATGTAGATGCTCATCCAAAAGAGCAAATTATAGGAGATACATCACAAGGGGTTCAAACTCGTTCTTCTTTCAAGAATTTTTGTGCTAATGCTGCCTTTCTCTCTCAAATCGAACCTAAATGCATTGACGAGGCCTTGAAAGATGATTCTTGGGTCATTGCAATGCAAGAGGAATTGAATCAATTTGAGAGGAATGAGGTATGGAAGCTTGTTCCTAGACCTAGTGACCATTTAGTCATTGGTACTAAATGGGTCTTTAGAAACAAGCAAGACGAATGTGGTATCGTGGTTAGAAAGAAGGCTAGATTAGTGGCCAAAGGTTTCAACCAAGAAGAAGGTATCGACTACGAAGAAACCTTCGCTCCTGTGGCAAGATTAGAAGCCATTAGGATGCTCCTTGCCTATGCCAGTTGTAATAATTTTAAACTATTTCAAATGGACGTCAAAAGTGCCTTCTTGAATGGTTTTATTTCGGAAGAAGTATATGTCGAACAACCTCCTGGATTTGAAAATTCTCTTCTTCCTAATCATGTATTCAAATTGACTAAGGCTCTCTATGGCTTGAAACAAGCTCCTAGAGCTTGGTACGAAAGGCTTAGTTCCTTTCTTATTTTAAATAATTTTACCAAAGGCAAGGTTGATACTACATTGTTTATCAAACATTTTGAAAATAATTTTCTTATTGTGCAAATTTATGTTGATGATATTATTTTTGGTTCTTCGGATGAATCACTATGTGAATCATTTGCCAAAAATATGAGTCATGAATTTGAAATGAGTTTAATGGGTGAATTAACATTCTTTTTAGGATTGCAAATCAAACAACTTAATGACGGTATATTTCTTAACCAATCTAAATATACATTAGAATTGTTAAAACGATTTAACATGGATAATTCAAAAGCAATAAACACCCCTATGAGTACTTCGACTAAGTTAGATATGGATGAAAACAACGAAAATTTCGATCAAAAAACGTATAGGGGAATGATAGGTAGTCTACTCTACCTCACCGCGACTAGACCAGATATTATGTTTAGTGTGGGACTTTGCGCTAGATTTCAATCTAATCCTAAATTATCTCATCTCAAGAGTGTTAAAAGAATATTTAGATATCTTAAAGGAACTCCAAATTTAGGACTTTGGTATCCGAAATCAGAAAAATTCGATTTAAAGAAAAATGATTCTTGGGTCCATTGCAATGCAAGAGGAATTGAATCAATTTGAGAGGAATGAGGTATGGAAGCTTGTTCCTAGACCTAGTGACCATTTAGTCATTGGTACTAAATGGGTCTTTAGAAACAAGCAAGACGAATGTGGTATCGTGGTTAGAAACAAGGCTAGATTAGTGGCCAAAGGTTTCAACCAAGAAGAAGGTATCGACTACGAAGAAACCTTCGCTCCTGTGGCAAGATTAGAAGCCATTAGGATGCTCCTTGCCTATGCCAGTTGTAATAATTTTAAACTATTTCAAATGGACGTCAAAAGTGCCTTCTTGAATGGTTTTATTTCGGAAGAAGTATATGTCGAACAACCTCCTGGATTTGAAAATTCTCTTCTTCCTAATCATGTATTCAAATTGACTAAGGCTCTCTATGGTTTGAAACAAGCTCCTAGAGCTTGGTACGAAAGGCTTAGTTCCTTTCTTATTTTAAATAATTTTACCAAAGGCAAGGTTGATACTAATTGTTTATCAAACATTTTGAAAATAATTTTCTTATTGTGCAAATTTATGTTGATGATATTATTTTTGGTTCTTCGGATGAATCACTATGTGAATCATTGCCAAAAATATGAGTCATGAATTTGAAATGAGTTTATGGGTGAATTAACATTCTTTTTAGGATTGCAAATCAAACAACTTAATGACGGTATATTTCTTAACCAATCTAAATATACATTAGAATTGTTAAAACGATTTAACATGGATAATTCAAAAGCAATAAACACCCCTATGAGTACTTCGACTAAGTTAGATATGGATGAAAACAACGAAAATTTTCGATCAAAAAACGTATAGGGGAATGATAGGTAGTCTACTCTACCTCACCGCGACTAGACCAGATATTATGTTTAGTGTGGGACTTTGCGCTAGATTTCAATCTAATCCTAAATTATCTCATCTCAAGAGTTGTTAAAAGAATATTTAGATATCTTAAGGAACTCCAAATTAGGACTTTGGTATCCGAAATCAGAAAAATTCGATTAATAGCTTATGCAGATGCTGATTTTGGCGGATGCAGGATAGATAGGAAAAGTACATCCGGAACATGCCAATTTTTAGGACATGCACTTGTTTCTTGGACTTCCAAGAAACAAACTTCAGTTGCACTATCTACGGCGGAAGCCGAATACATCGCTGCAAGTGCATGCTGTGCACAAATTGTTTGGATGAAAAATACATTAGAAGACTATGGAATTCACTTGAAAAACATTCCCATAAAATGTGATAATACAAGTGCCATATGTCTTACCAAAAATCCAATTCAGCACTCTAGAACTAAGCATATCGACGTTAGGCATCATTTCATACGTGATCATGTCCTTAACAATAATGTTGTTCTAGAATTCATTGACACAAAGCATCAATTGGCAGACATATTTACAAAAGCCTTAAATGAAGACCAATTTGAATTTATTAGAAGGGAACTAGGCATGTTAAATTGTCCCTAAGAATGTACTTTCCGAAAAAATTTTCATCCTCTTTCCGTTCCTTAGTAGATTTGATCATTATCTTTCAATTCCAAAAGAAATGTTTATCCTAACATCTCAAAAAAATAAAATAAAAACGGAAAAGGAATGAAAACTTTTTTCGCTGGCAGCCAGCGGTGGCACCGCCAGAGCCAGCGTGGCACCGCCAGAACCAGCGGTGGAACCGCCAGAACCAGTGGTAGCACCGCCTGAGCGTTTCGGTCGCTAGGCCGGTGGCACCGCTCGGTTTGGCGGTGGCACCGCCCGAGAGCCCTTATTTATATCCTAAGGGTTAGGGCCGGCGGTGACACCGCCCCCAACCCGTGGGAATCTGCCTCAACCCTCCACCAACCTCTCTAAAGCCTCATTCCAACATTTAGAAGCCTTGGAAAGGGATTTTGTTGGTCCAAGCTCTCCATCTTTCAAGAAATTTTCAATAAGGTAAAACTTGAAATTTTCTTCCTCTTTTCATTATTTTCCCTACCCTTACAGTTTCATATTTTTGATCCATCATCCTTGTCTAGATAATGGCTCCTAAGAGATCAAAGGGAAAAGGATTGTAGGAGATTCATATGACCAAAATCTTTTTCAATCTAAAGAAGTAGCACTTAAATTTTCATATTTCGAAACAAAAACTATACATAAGGGTAAACACGTTGATCTAAATGAACTAGGAAACCTTGAACCCATTAGGTGGTTTGCACATTTAGATGCCTTACCTCTCCTACAAATCAATGAACCAATTTATCCTAGGTTAGTTAGGCTATTTTATGCAAATTTGTGTGTGGACAACGAAAGCCTAAGTACTTACCTTTTAGGAACACAGATTAGAATCTTTGACAGCACTATTTGTGAATTAATTGGACTCACTGAAAAAGATAGGGGCTGTTATTTTAGAGGTAAATGGGATGTAAATGTAATCGGAGCAACTTACTTTGAAGCCGTAGAAACTATTTTTGCAAATCCGAACCTCGGCATACTACCCAAGAGTTGCGAACACTACTACCCTTTAATTCTAAAATTCTTCATCACATCATAACAAGCATCATATTTCCTAAACAATTTCATCTTGATGAAATAAGTCAAATAGAGATGAGCACAATGTATTGGATTATGACCGGTCAACATAACTGCTTTGGATACTCCATCCGGCAACACATGAAGGATATTATGGCTAGAGACGGTATGTTATCATATTGGGGGGTTAATCACACGACTTATACTTGCCCATGACATTTGTATCCCACCGATGAAGAGACAATTCAAAGTGATCGATATCACATCATCAATATAAATCTATTGAAAAGACTTAGGTGCACTTTTAGCAACGGTATATGGGTGAGGCAACCTAGAAGGACTGATCCAATTCCCCACCAGTAGAACACCCTGAAACCACCAATTCTTAGGGGAAATGAATCTCCTCCTCCTAGTCCCTTTGGCGCAGCACCTTCAGCTCCTGCTTCCTCCTCTGAAGAACTCATTTGGCAGAATGTATCAGATCAAATCACAACAAGGACCAACATCAAAACACAGCAAGAGCAGATTCAAACTCGCAATTTGAAATTTGCCGGAACTACGGCAAATGAATCCAAAAATAGATGTCCTGTATCAGCCACTATGCATTTCCTCCTAAAGATAAATCGATGTATCTTTTATATGACATGCGATCTTTGTCATCTTCTTTCCTTGAATGACATGTTGAACCTTCTTTTGTGAGTATTTTGAATGAAAGATGATGTTGAATTCTTTGCCTTAACATCACAAATTATATGCTTAAAGACGCTCTCTTTTTGTTGATGACAAAGGGGGAGAAATATGGTAAATTGATAATTGCTATGCTATGATTGCCATGAAATATTGCATTATATGTTGATATCTAAGCAATGATCACTATCATTCACGTTTGAAATATAAACCTTGAAAATGGTTGTCAAGTCATTGATAATTGCTATGCTATGATTGCCATATTTTCACTATGAATGTTTGCATTATATGTTGTATCTAGCAATGATCACTATTATTCACGTTTGAAATATAAAACTTGAAAATGGTTGTCAAGTCTTGACATCATTTTCAGAAAGATACATCATGATCGGGAATCATGATGGGAGTATTGATAAGGTTTGACTTATCAATATGTCTCTTGAATTCAAAGGCTTTGAATTCAAGAATGACTTATCTCAAGTATGGCATATAGATAGGGGGAGTTAATATTAACTCCATTATCAATTGATTGTCATCATCAAAAGGGGGAGATTGTTGAATCTCGGATTTTGATGATGAAGTCAATTGTCATGTTTTATCTAATCCATATGTTGAGATAAGTATGCAGGATTAACTACGAAAGCTTGAAGACATAAGAGAGTCTACCGGAATCAAGTTCGATGGGTGTTTGAGAGTCCGAAGATTCGTCGGAGATGCTGCCGGAACCAATCGAGAAGAAATCGGGGACTTATCGAAGTTTTCGGAAGTCCGCCGAATAAGATCATCGGAGGTTCGCAGAGATCACCGAGAAGGCTCGGCTACTCGTTGACTTCGCCACAAGATCGGGAGCCAGCTGGGAGTCCGTCGGAAGAAATCCAAGGGCGTATCGGAAGTCCGTCGGAAGAAATCCAAGGGCGTATCGGAAGTCCGTCGGAAGAAATCCAAGGGCGTATCGGAAGTCCGTCGGAAGAAATCCAAGGGCGTATCGGAAGTCCGTCGGAAGAAATCCAAGGGCGTATCGGAAGTCCGTCGGAAGAAATCCAAGGGCGTATCGGAAGTCCGTCGGAAGAAATCCAAGGGCGTATCGGAAGTCCGTCGGAAGAAATCCAAGGGCGTATCGGAAGTCCGTCGGAAGAAATCCAAGGGCGTATCGGAAGTCCGTCGGAAGAAATCCAAGGGCGTATCGGAAGTCCGTCGGAAGAAATCCAAGGGCGTATCGGAAGTCCGTCGGAAGAAATCCAAGGGCGTATCGGAAGTCCGTCGGAAGAAATCCAAGGGCGTATCGGAAGTCCGTCGGAAGAAATCCAAGGGCGTATCGGAAGTCCGTCGGAAGAAATCCAAGGGCGTATCGGAAGTCCGTCGGAAGAAATCCAAGGGCGTATCGGAAGTCCGTCGGAAGAAATCCAAGGGCGTATCGGAAGTCCGTCGGAAGAAATCCAAGGGCGTATCGGAAGTCCGTCGGAAGAAATCCAAGGGCGTATCGGAAGTCCGTCGGAAGAAATCCAAGGGCGTATCGGAAGTCCGTCGGAAGAAATCCAAGGGCGTATCGGAAGTCCGTCGGAAGAAATCCAAGGGCGTATCGGAAGTCCGTCGGAAGAAATCCAAGGGCGTATCGGAAGTCCGTCGGAAGAAATCCAAGGGCGTATCGGAAGTCCGTCGGAAGAAATCCAAGGGCGTATCGGAAGTCCGTCGGAAGAAATCCAAGGGCGTATCGGAAGTCCGTCGGAAGAAATCCAAGGGCGTATCGGAAGTCCGTCGGAAGAAATCCAAGGGCGTATCGGAAGTCCGTCGGAAGAAATCCAAGGGCGTATCGGAAGTCCGTCGGAAGAAATCCAAGGGCGTATCGGAAGTCCGTCGGAAGAAATCCAAGGGCGTATCGGAAGTCCGTCGGAAGAAATCCAAGGGCGTATCGGAAGTCCGTCGGAAGAAATCCAAGGGCGTATCGGAAGTCCGTCGGAAGAAATCCAAGGGCGTATCGGAAGTCCGTCGGAAGAAATCCAAGGGCGTATCGGAAGTCCGTCGGAAGAAATCCAAGGGCGTATCGGAAGTCCGTCGGAAGAAATCCAAGGGCGTATCGGAAGTCCGTCGGAAGAAATCCAAGGGCGTATCGGAAGTCCGTCGGAAGAAATCCAAGGGCGTATCGGAAGTCCGTCGGAAGAAATCCAAGGGCGTATCGGAAGTCCGTCGGAAGAAATCCAAGGGCGTATCGGAAGTCCGTCGGAAGAAATCCAAGGGCGTATCGGAAGTCCGTCGGAAGAAATCCAAGGGCGTATCGGAAGTCCGTCGGAAGAAATCCAAGGGCGTATCGGAAGTCCGTCGGAAGAAATCCAAGGGCGTATCGGAAGTCCGTCGGAAGAAATCCAAGGGCGTATCGGAAGTCCGTCGGAAGAAATCCAAGGGCGTATCGGAAGTCCGTCGGAAGAAATCCAAGGGCGTATCGGAAGTCCGTCGGAAGAAATCCAAGGGCGTATCGGAAGTCCGTCGGAAGAAATCCAAGGGCGTATCGGAAGTCCGTCGGAAGAAATCCAAGGGCGTATCGGAAGTCCGTCGGAAGAAATCCAAGGGCGTATCGGAAGTCCGTCGGAAGAAATCCAAGGGCGTATCGGAAGTCCGTCGGAAGAAATCCAAGGGCGTATCGGAAGTCCGTCGGAAGAAATCCAAGGGCGTATCGGAAGTCCGTCGGAAGAAATCCAAGGGCGTATCGGAAGTCCGTCGGAAGAAATCCAAGGGCGTATCGGAAGTCCGTCGGAAGAAATCCAAGGGCGTATCGGAAGTCCGTCGGAAGAAATCCAAGGGCGTATCGGAAGTCCGTCGGAAGAAATCCAAGGGCGTATCGGAAGTCCGTCGGAAGAAATCCAAGGGCGTATCGGAAGTCCGTCGGAAGAAATCCAAGGGCGTATCGGAAGTCCGTCGGAAGAAATCCCCCCCCCCCCCCCCCCCCCCCCCCCCCCCCCCCCCCCCCCCCCCCCCCCCCCCCCCCCCCCCCCCCCCCCCCCCCCCCCCCCCCCCCCCCCCCCCCCCCCCCCCCCCCCCCCCCCCCCCCCCCCCCCCCCCCCCCCCCCCCCCCCCCCCCCCCCCCCCCCCCCCCCCCCCCCCCCCCCCCCCCCCCCCCCCCCCCCCCCCCCCCCCCCCCCCCCCCCCCCCCCCCCCCCCCCCCCCCCCCCCCCCCCCCCCCCCCCCCCCCCCCCCCCCCCCCCCCCCCCCCCCCCCCCCCCCCCCCCCCCCCCCCCCCCCCCCCCCCCCCCCCCCCCCCCCCCCCCCCCCCCCCCCCCCCCCCCCCCCCCCCCCCCCCCCCCCCCCCCCCCCCCCCCCCCCCCCCCCCCCCCCCCCCCCCCCCCCCCCCCCCCCCCCCCCCCCCCCCCCCCCCCCCCCCCCCCCCCCCCCCCCCCCCCCCCCCCCCCCCCCCCCCCCCCCCCCCCCCCCCCCCCCCCCCCCCCCCCCCCCCCCCCCCCCCCCCCCCCCCCCCCCCCCCCCCCCCCCCCCCCCCCCCCCCCCCCCCCCCCCCCCCCCCCCCCCCCCCCCCCCCCCCCCCCCCCCCCCCCCCCCCCCCCCCCCCCCCCCCCCCCCCCCCCCCCCCCCCCCCCCCCCCCCCCCCCCCCCCCCCCCCCCCCCCCCCCCCCCCCCCCCCCCCCCCCCCCCCCCCCCCCCCCCCCCCCCCCCCCCCCCCCCCCCCCCCCCCCCCCCCCCCCCCCCCCCCCCCCCCCCCCCCCCCCCCCCCCCCCCCCCCCCCCCCCCCCCCCCCCCCCCCCCCCCCCCCCCCCCCCCCCCCCCCCCCCCCCCCCCCCCCCCCCCCCCCCCCCCCCCCCCCCCCCCCCCCCCCCCCCCCCCCCCCCCCCCCCCCCCCCCCCCCCCCCCCCCCCCCCCCCCCCCCCCCCCCCCCCCCCCCCCCCCCCCCCCCCCCCCCCCCCCCCCCCCCCCCCCCCCCCCCCCCCCCCCCCCCCCCCCCCCCCCCCCCCCCCCCCCCCCCCCCCCCCCCCCCCCCCCCCCCCCCCCCCCCCCCCCCCCCCCCCCCCCCCCCCCCCCCCCCCCCCCCCCCCCCCCCCCCCCCCCCCCCCCCCCCCCCCCCCCCCCCCCCCCCCCCCCCCCCCCCCCCCCCCCCCCCCCCCCCCCCCCCCCCCCCCCCCCCCCCCCCCCCCCCCCCCCCCCCCCCCCCCCCCCCCCCCCCCCCCCCCCCCCCCCCCCCCCCCCCCCCCCCCCCCCCCCCCCCCCCCCCCCCCCCCCCCCCCCCCCCCCCCCCCCCCCCCCCCCCCCCCCCCCCCCCCCCCCCCCCCCCCCCCCCCCCCCCCCCCCCCCCCCCCCCCCCCCCCCCCCCCCCCCCCCCCCCCCCCCCCCCCCCCCCCCCCCCCCCCCCCCCCCCCCCCCCCCCCCCCCCCCCCCCCCCCCCCCCCCCCCCCCCCCCCCCCCCCCCCCCCCCCCCCCCCCCCCCCCCCCCCCCCCCCCCCCCCCCCCCCCCCCCCCCCCCCCCCCCCCCCCCCCCCCCCCCCCCCCCCCCCCCCCCCCCCCCCCCCCCCCCCCCCCCCCCCCCCCCCCCCCCCCCCCCCCCCCCCCCCCCCCCCCCCCCCCCCCCCCCCCCCCCCCCCCCCCCCCCCCCCCCCCCCCCCCCCCCCCCCCCCCCCCCCCCCCCCCCCCCCCCCCCCCCCCCCCCCCCCCCCCCCCCCCCCCCCCCCCCCCCCCCCCCCCCCCCCCCCCCCCCCCCCCCCCCCCCCCCCCCCCCCCCCCCCCCCCCCCCCCCCCCCCCCCCCCCCCCCCCCCCCCCCCCCCCCCCCCCCCCCCCCCCCCCCCCCCCCCCCCCCCCCCCCCCCCCCCCCCCCCCCCCCCCCCCCCCCCCCCCCCCCCCCCCCCCCCCCCCCCCCCCCCCCCCCCCCCCCCCCCCCCCCCCCCCCCCCCCCCCCCCCCCCCCCCCCCCCCCTTATTTCAGAAATTTATGAATAATTATAGTGTAACGATATTATATTAAGAAAAAAAAAAAAAAAAAAAAAAAAAAAAAAAAAAAAAAAAAAAAAAAAAAAAAAAAAAAAAAAAAAAAAAAAAAAAAAAAAAAAAAAAAAAAAAAAAAAAAAAAAAAAAAAAAAAAAAAAAAAAAAAAAAAAAAAAAAAAAAAAAAAAAAAAAAAAAAAAAAAAAAAAAAAAAAAAAAAAAAAAAAAAAAAAAAAAAAAAAAAAAAAAAAAAAAAAAAAAAAAAAAAAAAAAAAAAAAAAAAAAAAAAAAAAAAAAAAAAAAAAAAAAAAAAAAAAAAAAAAAAAAAAAAAAAAAAAAAAAAAAAAAAAAAAAAAAAAAAAAAAAAAAAAAAAAAAAAAAAAAAAAAAAAAAAAAAAAAAAAAAAAAAAAAAAAAAAAAAAAAAAAAAAAAAAAAAAAAAAAAAAAAAAAAAAAAAAAAAAAAAAAAAAAAAAAAAAAAAAAAAAAAAAAAAAAAAAAAAAAAAAAAAAAAAAAAAAAAAAAAAAAAAAAAAAAAAAAAAAAAAAAAAAAAAAAAAAAAAAAAAAAAAAAAAAAAAAAAAAAAAAAAAAAAAAAAAAAAAAAAAAAAAAAAAAAAAAAAAAAAAAAAAAAAAAAAAAAAAAAAAAAAAAAAAAAAAAAAAAAAAAAAAAAAAAAAAAAAAAAAAAAAAAAAAAAAAAAAAAAAAAAAAAAAAAAAAAAAAAAAAAAAAAAAAAAAAAAAAAAAAAAAAAAAAAAAAAAAAAAAAAAAAAAAAAAAAAAAAAAAAAAAAAAAAAAAAAAAAAAAAAAAAAAAAAAAAAAAAAAAAAAAAAAAAAAAAAAAAAAAAAAAAAAAAAAAAAAAAAAAAAAAAAAAAAAAAAAAAAAAAAAAAAAAAAAAAAAAAAAAAAAAAAAAAAAAAAAAAAAAAAAAAAAAAAAAAAAAAAAAAAAAAAAAAAAAAAAAAAAAAAAAAAAAAAAAAAAAAAAAAAAAAAAAAAAAAAAAAAAAAAAAAAAAAAAAAAAAAAAAAAAAAAAAAAAAAAAAAAAAAAAAAAAAAAAAAAAAAAAAAAAAAAAAAAAAAAAAAAAAAAAAAAAAAAAAAAAAAAAAAAAAAAAAAAAAAAAAAAAAAAAAAAAAAAAAAAAAAAAAAAAAAAAAAAAAAAAAAAAAAAAAAAAAAAAAAAAAAAAAAAAAAAAAAAAAAAAAAAAAAAAAAAAAAAAAAAAAAAAAAAAAAAAAAAAAAAAAAAAAAAAAAAAAAAAAAAAAAAAAAAAAAAAAAAAAAAAAAAAAAAAAAAAAAAAAAAAAAAAAAAAAAAAAAAAAAAAAAAAAAAAAAAAAAAAAAAAAAAAAAAAAAAAAAAAAAAAAAAAAAAAAAAAAAAAAAAAAAAAAAAAAAAAAAAAAAAAAAAAAAAAAAAAAAAAAAAAAAAAAAAAAAAAAAAAAAAAAAAAAAAAAAAAAAAAAAAAAAAAAAAAAAAAAAAAAAAAAAAAAAAAAAAAAAAAAAAAAAAAAAAAAAAAAAAAAAAAAAAAAAAAAAAAAAAAAAAAAAAAAAAAAAAAAAAAAAAAAAAAAAAAAAAAAAAAAAAAAAAAAAAAAAAAAAAAAAAAAAAAAAAAAAAAAAAAAAAAAAAAAAAAAAAAAAAAAAAAAAAAAAAAAAAAAAAAAAAAAAAAAAAAAAAAAAAAAAAAAAAAAAAAAAAAAAAAAAAAAAAAAAAAAAAAAAAAAAAAAAAAAAAAAAAAAAAAAAAAAAAAAAAAAAAAAAAAAAAAAAAAAAAAAAAAAAAAAAAAAAAAAAAAAAAAAAAAAAAAAAAAAAAAAAAAAAAAAAAAAAAAAAAAAAAAAAAAAAAAAAAAAAAAAAAAAAAAAAAAAAAAAAAAAAAAAAAAAAAAAAAAAAAAAAAAAAAAAAAAAAAAAAAAAAAAAAAAAAAAAAAAAAAAAAAAAAAAAAAAAAAAAAAAAAAAAAAAAAAAAAAAAAAAAAAAAAAAAAAATGCACCAGATATTCCTGTTTCCTATGGAAGAAAACTCATTTGCAAGTTTTAGACGGCACAATCAAGTCAGCAGGATAGATAGCTGAGTTGAACAGATAATTGTATCAAAAGCGCATAGTTGGCTGGTTTCTGTTTCATGATTGGATTTAATACTATAGCATGGGAGATACGATTTCTGACAGCCTGCCTGGAAGCTGAATTAAGAATTTGATCGAAGAACACATTCATATCTATGATCCTGTCTTCAGAAATCCATAATCATTTGCTTGATATGTCTTAGGTGGTTGCTGGATGGAAATTAGATTTTAAGCATAGGATAGTGGTTTCTTGACTTTTGTTAAAGAGTACATGATTTAGTTTTTAAGTTCGGTTAGATAATAAAGAAACTGTGGTTGATGGTTGATATGATGGAAAGATATGATAACAAATTACATAGATAATGGCCCCTGATAATATGTATTTCAGTTTTCTTCAGAATATGTGTTTGTCATCACACATAAGAACATTTGCAGGACAATTATTTTGTTTCTTTTGGAGGCAAAGGAGATTACTTAGTCCTGTTTAAATGAAATGAAAAGGGGACCATACTATGTATTACATTTCTTTAGGTATCCCTATTCTCTATATTACTCTTCTAAAGACTCTGAGTCAGCAGGTGTTGAATCCATTTACTGTTCTCCAAACAGTGTACTGATTCCATGTTGACTGTCTTTCAAATAGTGAATTCATTTGCACAAAAATTTTAGAAGACTATTCTTTTACTAATTGCTAGTTCTTAGTTGATTTTTTTTCTTAAGATTTCTTTCTTGTCCCATATGACTCTCTGCTGCATTTTGAGAGGGCAAAAGAATATAGTGACTAATGTCTCTCTTGGTTTGCTTAGGCACAGTAAAACATATGCAGCTTGAATTAACTGATGAAAATATTTTTCTTCTATTATACTAAATTTAGTTAGTGAGTCATTTTGCTAAAAAAAAGATATAAAGAGGCTAAAAATGCGGTTAGTATGACAAGATATAAAGCTTATTATAATTTTTATAATAAATTAGGTACTAAGAATGGTGAAAAGATATATGACGAATTGCTAAAGTTATGAAAAGAAAGTGTAAGGACTTAAGTAATATTAGGTGCATTAAAGATGACGATCAAAAAATACTTGCTAATGATAACAGATTAAGGAAAGATGAAAAAATTATTTTTATAAATTATTTGATAAATATTCTACCTAAGGTTAGATTTAACGATAAATAATAGTGGTAGATTTAATAATCATAGATTTATTCATAAAATTAGAGCCGATGAAGTAAAAGTCACATTAAAAAAGATAAAAATGGCTAAGAGTGTGGGGTCTAATGGTATCCGTATAAAGGTTTGAAAAAATTTAGGGGACAAAGGAGTAGTTTGGTTACTTAGCTTATTTAACAAAATCATGAGATTCGGAAAGATGCATGATGAATGAAGAAAGAGTTTTTTAGTGCCAATTTACAAAAATAAAGATGGCATACAAAATTATTCAAATTATAGAGAAATCAAAATCATGAGTCATACTATGAAACTTTGGGAAAGAGTTATTGACAATAGGATAAGGCTTGGAATAAATATATCTGAAAATCAATTTGGTTTTATGTTGGAAGATCAACCATAGAAGCTAGTTATTTATTAAGACAATTAATGAAAAAGCATAGGGAGAAAAAAGAAATATTTGTATATGATTTTTGTTGATTTAAAGAAAACATATGATACGATTCCTACAGATTTATTATGGTGGATTTTAGAAAAGAAATGTGTATCCACTAATTATATTAATGTTATTAAAAATATGTATGATAATGTAGCTACTAGTGTTAGAATATAAGGAGTGTATCTAGTGAGTTTCCTATTAGCATAGGATTATGCCAAGGATCCACATTAAGTCTCTACCTTTTCACATCGATAATGGATAAACTTACTAATTACTTACATGATAGACTTCCTTGGAGTATGTCATTTACTGATGATATTGTTTTAGTTGATGAGATTCTAAGTGAAATTAATTATAAACTTAAGCTATGGAGGCAAGTCTTATAAACTAAAGGTTTTAGATTAAGTAGGATAAGACTAAATATATAAAATGTAATTTTAGTATTAAAGAAATAGACAAGATAATATAGTTAGATTGAATGGACAAAAAGTCTCTTTAAGTAAAGCTTTAGGTATCTTGGATCATTTATTTAATAAGATGGATAGATCGATAAAGATATTATTCATAGAGTAAAAACAAGATAGTTAAAATGGCGAGGAGCGTTAGAAGTCTTGTGTGATCATCAGATACCATTGAGATTAAAGTAAAATTTTATAAGACAGTTGTGGGACCAACAATACTTTATGGGTTTGAGTATTGGGCAGTTAAGAAATAACATATACAAAAAGTTTGTATTGTTGAGACAAGAATTGAGATGAAGTGTGAAGTTACCAGGAAAGATAGAAAAAGAAATACTTTTATTCGTGAACAACTAAACATCGCTTCGATAGAGGATAAGATAAGAAAAAAAAAAAAAAAAAAAAAAAAAAAAAAAAAAAAAAAAAAAAAAAAAAAAAAAAAAAAAAAAAAAAAAAAAAAAAAAAAAAAAAAAAAAAAAAAAAAAAAAAAAAAAAAAAAAAAAAAAAAAAAAAAAAAAAAAAAAAAAAAAAAAAAAAAAAAAAAAAAAAAAAAAAAAAAAAAAAAAAAAAAAAAAAAAAAAAAAAAAAAAAAAAAAAAAAAAAAAAAAAAAAAAAAAAAAAAAAAAAAAAAAAAAAAAAAAAAAAAAAAAAAAAAAAAAAAAAAAAAAAAAAAAAAAAAAAAAAAAAAAAAAAAAAAAAAAAAAAAAAAAAAAAAAAAAAAAAAAAAAAAAAAAAAAAAAAAAAAAAAAAAAAAAAAAAAAAAAAAAAAAAAAAAAAAAAAAAAAAAAAAAAAAAAAAAAAAAAAAAAAAAAAAAAAAAAAAAAAAAAAAAAAAAAAAAAAAAAAAAAAAAAAAAAAAAAAAAAAAAAAAAAAAAAAAAAAAAAAAAAAAAAAAAAAAAAAAAAAAAAAAAAAAAAAAAAAAAAAAAAAAAAAAAAAAAAAAAAAAAAAAAAAAAAAAAAAAAAAAAAAAAAAAAAAAAAAAAAAAAAAAAAAAAAAAAAAAAAAAAAAAAAAAAAAAAAAAAAAAAAAAAAAAAAAAAAAAAAAAAAAAAAAAAAAAAAAAAAAAAAAAAAAAAAAAAAAAAAAAAAAAAAAAAAAAAAAAAAAAAAAAAAAAAAAAAAAAAAAAAAAAAAAAAAAAAAAAAAAAAAAAAAAAAAAAAAAAAAAAAAAAAAAAAAAAAAAAAAAAAAAAAAAAAAAAAAAAAAAAAAAAAAAAAAAAAAAAAAAAAAAAAAAAAAAAAAAAAAAAAAAAAAAAAAAAAAAAAAAAAAAAAAAAAAAAAAAAAAAAAAAAAAAAAAAAAAAAAAAAAAAAAAAAAAAAAAAAAAAAAAAAAAAAAAAAAAAAAAAAAAAAAAAAAAAAAAAAAAAAAAAAAAAAAAAAAAAAAAAAAAAAAAAAAAAAAAAAAAAAAAAAAAAAAAAAAAAAAAAAAAAAAAAAAAAAAAAAAAAAAAAAAAAAAAAAAAAAAAAAAAAAAAAAAAAAAAAAAAAAAAAAAAAAAAAAAAAAAAAAAAAAAAAAAAAAAAAAAAAAAAAAAAAAAAAAAAAAAAAAAAAAAAAAAAAAAAAAAAAAAAAAAAAAAAAAAAAAAAAAAAAAAAAAAAAAAAAAAAAAAAAAAAAAAAAAAAAAAAAAAAAAAAAAAAAAAAAAAAAAAAAAAAAAAAAAAAAAAAAAAAAAAAAAAAAAAAAAAAAAAAAAAAAAAAAAAAAAAAAAAAAAAAAAAAAAAAAAAAAAAAAAAAAAAAAAAAAAAAAAAAAAAAAAAAAAAAAAAAAAAAAAAAAAAAAAAAAAAAAAAAAAAAAAAAAAAAAAAAAAAAAAAAAAAAAAAAAAAAAAAAAAAAAAAAAAAAAAAAAAAAAAAAAAAAAAAAAAAAATGTCATCATATGTCTCCTATGGAAGCTTTGCACAGAAAGCTATGGTAGTTTGTTATCTCATGGGGACAGTTAGCTTCTGATAGTTTGATATTTTATAGTGAGGTATCTCTATAGATATGTCATATTTGGTATTTTAAAATGTCATCATATGTCTCCTATGGAAGCTTTGCACAGAAAGCTATGGTAGTTTGTTATCTCATGGGGACAGTTAGCTTCTGATAGTTTGATATTTTATAGTGAGGTATCTCTATAGATATGTCATATTTGGTATTTTAAAATGTCATCATATGTCTCCTATGGAAGCTTTGCACAGAAAGCTATGGTAGTTTGTTATCTCATGGGGACAATTAGCTTCTGATAGTTTGATATTTTATAGTGAGGTATCTCTATAGATATGTCATATTTGGTATTTTAAAATGTCATCATATGTCTCCTATGGAAGCTTTGCACAGAAAGCTATGGTAGTTTGTTATCTCATGGGGACAGTTAGCTTCTGATAGTTTGATATTTTATAGTGAGGTATCTCTATAGATATCTCAGATCTGGTTTTTAAAATGTCATCATATGTCTCCTATGGAAGCTTTGCACAGAAAGCTATGGTAGTTTGTTATCTCATGGGGACAGTTAGCTTCTGATAGTTTGATATTTTATAGTGAGGTATCTCTATAGATATGTCATATTTGGTATTTTAAAATGTCATCATATGTCTCCTATGGAAGCTTTGCACAGAAAGCTATGGTAGTTTGTTATCTCATGGGGACAGTTAGCTTCTGATAGTTTGATATTTTATAGTGAGGTATCTCTATAGATATCTCAGATCTGGTTTTTAAAATGTCATCATATGTCTCCTATGGAAGCTTTGCACAGAAAGCTATGGTAGTTTGTTATCTCATGGGGACAGTTAGCTTCTGATAGTTTGATATTTTATAGTGAGGTATCTCTATAGATATCTCAGATCTGGTTTTTAAAATGTCATCATATGTCTCCTATGGAAGCTTTGCACAGAAAGCTATGGTAGTTTGTTATCTCATGGGGACAGTTAGCTTCTGATAGTTTGATATTTTATAGTGAGGTATCTCTATAGATATATAATATATATATATATATATATATATATATATATATATATATATATATATATATATATATATATATATATATATATATATATATATATATATATATATATATATATATATATATATATATATATATATATATATATATATATATATATATATATATATATATATATATATATATATATATATATATATATATATATATATATATATATATATATATATATATATATATATATATATATATATATATATATATATATATATATATATATATATATATATATATATATATATATATATATATATATATATATATATATATATATATATATATATATATATATATATATATATATATATATATATATATATATATATATATATATATATATATATATATATATATATATATATATATATATATATATATATATATATATATATATATATATATATATATATATATATATATATATATATATATATATATATATATATATATATATATATATATATATATATATATATATATATATATATATATATATATATATATATATATATATATATATATATATATATATATATATATATATATATATATATATATATATATATATATATATATATATATATATATATATATATATATATATATATATATATATATATATATATATATATATATATATATATATATATATATATATATATATATATATATATATATATATATATATATATATATATATATATATATATATATATATATATATATATATATATATATATATATATATATATATATATATATATATATATATATATATATATATATATATATATATATATATATATATATATATATATATATATATATATATATATATATATATATATATATATATATATATATATATATATATATATATATATATATATATATATATATATATATATATATATATATATATATATATATATATATATATATATATATATATATATATATATATATATATATATATATATATATATATATATATATATATATATATATATATATATATATATATATATATATATATATATATATATATATATATATATATATATATATATATATATATATATATATATATATATATATATATATATATATATATATATATATATATATATATATATATATATATATATATATATATATATATATATATATATATATATATATATATATATATATATATATATATATATATATATATATATATATATATATATATATATATATATATATATATATATATATATATATATATATATATATATATATATATATATATATATATATATATATATATATATATATATATATATATATATATATATATATATATATATATATATATATATATATATATATATATATATATATATATATATATATATATATATATATATATATATATATATATATATATATATATATATATATATATATATATATATATATATATATATATATATATATATATATATATATATATATATATATATATATATATATATATATATATATATATATATATATATATATATATATATATATATATATATATATATATATATATATATATATATATATATATATATATATATATATATATATATATATATATATATATATATATATATATATATATATATATATATATATATATATATATATATATATATATATATATATATATATATATATATATATATATATATATATATATATATATATATATATATATATATATATATATATATATATATATATATATATATATATATATATATATATATATATATATATATATATATATATATATATATATATATATATATATATATATATATATATATATATATATATATATATATATATATATATATATATATATATATATATATATATATATATATATATATATATATATATATATATATATATATATATATATATATATATATATATATATATATATATATATATATATATATATATATATATATATATATATATATATATATATATATATATATATATATATATATATATATATATATATATATAGTGTGTTTCTGGTGCCTATCATATAGGTTAAAGTAAATGGTGCAGAGACTGTGCCAGTTTACAAGTTTCTTAAGGCAAGTAAACCAGGCTTTATGGGAAATAGGATCAAGTGGAATTTCACCAAGTTTCTTATTGACAAGGAAGGCAAGGTCATCGGTCGATATGGGACGACAAAGTCTCCATCGTCCATCGAGGTATGCTGTTCTGTTACATGGGAATTGTTTTAATCCTCTCCTAGTTGTCAGAGTGCACTAAGTATCTCTCTTATTTTTTGACTTATTCTCTTACAACTGTGCAGCAAGACATCCAGAAAGCACTTGGAAGCTAAAAAGAGAGAAGAAAAGCACTTGGAAGCTAAAAAGAGAGAAGAAAAGCACTTGGAAGCTAAAAAGAGAGAAGAAAAGCACTTGGAAGCTAAAAAGAGAGAAGAAAAGCACTTGGAAGCTAAAAAGAGAGAAGAAAAGCACTTGGAAGCTAAAAAGAGAGAAGAAAAGCACTTGGAAGCTAAAAAGAGAGAAGAAAAGCACTTGGAAGCTAAAAAGAGAGAAGAAAAGCACTTGGAAGCTAAAAAGAGAGAAGAAAAGCACTTGGAAGCTAAAAAGAGAGAAGAAAAGCACTTGGAAGCTAAAAAGAGAGAAGAAAAGCACTTGGAAGCTAAAAAGAGAGAAGAAAAGCACTTGGAAGCTAAAAAGAGAGAAGAAAAGCACTTGGAAGCTAAAAAGAGAGAAGAAAAGCACTTGGAAGCTAAAAAGAGAGAAGAAAAGCACTTGGAAGCTAAAAAGAGAGAAGAAAAGCACTTGGAAGCTAAAAAGAGAGAAGAAAAGCACTTGGAAGCTAAAAAGAGAGAAGAAAAGCACTTGGAAGCTAAAAAGAGAGAAGAAAAGCACTTGGAAGCTAAAAAGAGAGAAGAAAAGCACTTGGAAGCTAAAAAGAGAGAAGAAAAGCACTTGGAAGCTAAAAAGAGAGAAGAAAAGCACTTGGAAGCTAAAAAGAGAGAAGAAAAGCACTTGGAAGCTAAAAAGAGAGAAGAAAAGCACTTGGAAGCTAAAAAGAGAGAAGAAAAGCACTTGGAAGCTAAAAAGAGAGAAGAAAAGCACTTGGAAGCTAAAAAGAGAGAAGAAAAGCACTTGGAAGCTAAAAAGAGAGAAGAAAAGCACTTGGAAGCTAAAAAGAGAGAAGAAAAGCACTTGGAAGCTAAAAAGAGAGAAGAAAAGCACTTGGAAGCTAAAAAGAGAGAAGAAAAGCACTTGGAAGCTAAAAAGAGAGAAGAAAAGCACTTGGAAGCTAAAAAGAGAGAAGAAAAGCACTTGGAAGCTAAAAAGAGAGAAGAAAAGCACTTGGAAGCTAAAAAGAGAGAAGATCAGTACTGTGCATACTGTGGACATATGTAAACATTCGCTTGCGTTTTCCGTCTTTGGTAAACATCTTGGTTGTGTAGATATTTGGCTATAGCCCACCAGCTGTCCATACACTATATGCGCTTGAGTGTATGTCTTTGTTTATTTACTCTTAATTCTGTTTGAGATGTCACTTACTATGATTTTTTCGCTTGGCTTCTGGTTCAAGTTTATTACAAATAGGGATTTGTAAAGTCCAATCACTGCTGTTCTTTTTAAGAGGCCCTTTTTGTCCAAACAACATTACTTTGAATTCCGCTATACTTGGCATCTAACATCTTAAGTTATTTGAGAGGTGGATAGTTCTAAATTGTCCAAGGTATCACAGTTGTGAGTACTAACTTTCTCTCCACTAGAGACGCTCCTTGCTGTGTTAACTTGGTAAAAAGCTGTGTGTGGATGGAATCAGTTCTGAAACAACATCCAGGTAGATCTCTTCAGGGTTTGATACAAGGTCTCATGCTACAAGTTGGTATCAGACCTCCTCTTTCTTTCATCAATTTTTTCCCCCATTTCTTTCATGTATAAATGTACTACCCATATGCATTAGACTGTTTATATGAGATTCAAACCCGGGATCCATTTAATTATAAACACAATGCATTAACCACAAAAAATATGAGTTAATATGTGGTGAGAGATTGGATATTAGGGATGAATTAATTATTAAGAATTACAATATCAGCATTTTGAGTTCTAGCTGTCAAATTTATGTGATTCTTTATAATTGAATAAGATATGTAATAGAATTAATTGGATACTTACAATAGATATTGGTCAACAGAAAAAAAAAATTATATTATAGTAGAATTCTTTAATAATATTGGTCAATAGAAAAAAAAAATTATATTATAGTAGAATTCTTTAAGGAATGTTTTTGATTGGAGAAATTATTCTAACAAGACTCTGCTCTCTCGTCTATGAATAAACATAACATCTAAAGGCTAAAGAAAGTTTATCTTAATCTTCTTGAACTATCAATCCTTTACAAATCATACAAATATCTTTTTCAGATATACATCATAAAACTAATATAATATTATTTGATTTTAATCCTAACATAAAATATTACATATAGCATATAACGGTTTTTATGCTTATATTAATTTGTCTCTGACCTATTTCTCATGAATTACTTAAGATTGGAACATGCTCCATATAAGCAAAAGAGCAACTTGCTCTCTCTGCATTTTGAAGAAAATGTAGCATTCATCTGAATCAAAGTTCAAGTGCCACAGTCATGATCATTTTTATGTTTACCGTAGGACTTATCTATAAGAGTTAGTAGTTTAGATACATAATTTAGGTTCAATAAATTAATAAGTTCATTATCTTTAGATCATGATTTGATCATGATATAAAAATGTTCAAATTCTACAACATCATACTTCAAAGACATGGGCATCTTTTAAGTCGAATCTCATATCGAAGAGCTTCGTAGTGGCTTCTTTGTTGGGCACACCCAAAGTGCTGGTCTTGCAAGTGACATTTGGACTACCAAAACTTGTCTCGAGGGAATCATTAAACACTATAAAATCAAAGCAAGTCATATTAACTCCAAGGAGCATAACCTCACTCATGTGCCAAGCATACATCCGTAATAGCTCGAATCGATGGAGTCAATAATCGTCCCACTTACGAAAGTCAACAAATGTTACGATTGATCGATGGTTGTTATTTTAGAGATAGTGTTAAAAACAAAGATTATTTTTTCACCAACTTAGACATGAAGTTAGTCTGTAGTGACTTGTCTAATCAAAACTTAATTCATTCGTGACTCAAGTCGATCATGTACTTGGTGTATCTTCATGTTGATCGTTCATTCAAATCGATTAAGCCTTCAAGGTGATCACGCCCTCAGATTAATTGTACCTTTAAGTAAGTTGGTGGTACCCACCTTGGTAATCATGTCTTTTAAGCTGACTGTATCCTCAAATTGACTGTTATTTGACCATAATATTCAATACAATCATATTCTTGGGTTCTCCATTGCCCAATCAACTCCAACTAATGATGGTTCAACTAGAACTCAACCTTTTTGATACATCTTCTTGCACCTGAACGTGCCATAACAAGATGAAACATCTAAAGCGTTTGAGATAGTCATCACAACCAAATCATCTCTGATGCACCCGTGCCAAGCAAGCATCTAATGCAACCATCGTGACCAAAGCATATCTTATTAGTGCTTGGGATGTCTTAACCTAACAAAGCATATCAAGCATTTGACATAACCTTCGTGACAAAGCATACCCCTCACACTCGATCCACTTTAACTAGACAAAGCATCTAAAATGTCAGACATAACCATCACGATTGGTCAAGGCTAGTCCCTTTCTTGGTGCTTCTACCTCCAATGAACTTACTACATTGCCCAAGCATTGTAATGCACACATAATGACTGTAGAGATCTCACAATGGACATTGTACCTCAAACCTGATTAAGTCTTCATCTTGGAGCATAATGGGGAAGTACATGATATGATCAATATTTTTGATCAATTAGAACTCAACACTTACTTAAGTCTTGCTATGTCAGCATAGAAGATGCCACTGCCTATAACTAGTTGTCATATCTCTCTCTCTCTCTCTCTCTCTCTCTCTCTCTCTCTCTCTCTCTCTCTCTCTCTCTCTCTCTCTCTCTCTCTCTCTCTCTCTCTCTCTCTCTCTCTCTCTCTCTCTCTCTCTCTCTCTCTCTCTCTCTCTCTCTCTCTCTCTCTCTCTCTCTCTCTCTCTCTCTCTCTCTCTCTCTCTCTCTCTCTCTCTCTCTCTCTCTCTCTCTCTCTCTCTCTCTCTCTCTCTCTCTCTCTCTCTCTCTCTCTCTCTCTCTCTCTCTCTCTCTCTCTCTCTCTCTCTCTCTCTCTCTCTCTCTCTCTCTCTCTCTCTCTCTCTCTCTCTCTCTCTCTCTCTCTCTCTCTCTCTCTCTCTCTCTCTCTCTCTCTCTCTCTCTCTCTCTCTCTCTCTCTCTCTCTCTCTCTCTCTCTCTCTCTCTCTCTCTCTCTCTCTCTCTCTCTCTCTCTCTCTCTCTCTCTCTCTCTCTCTCTCTCTCTCTCTCTCTCTCTCTCTCTCTCTCTCTCTCTCTCTCTCTCTCTCTCTCTCTCTCTCTCTCTCTCTCTCTCTCTCTCTCTCTCTCTCTCTCTCTCTCTCTCTCTCTCTCTCTCTCTCTCTCTCTCTCTCTCTCTCTCTCTCTCTCTCTCTCTCTCTCTCTCTCTCTCTCTCTCTCTCTCTCTCTCTCTCTCTCTCTCTCTCTCTCTCTCTCTCTCTCTCTCTCTCTCTCTCTCTCTCTCTCTCTCTCTCTCTCTCTCTCTCTCTCTCTCTCTCTCTCTCTCTCTCTCTCTCTCTCTCTCTCTCTCTCTCTCTCTCTCTCTCTCTCTCTCTCTCTCTCTCTCTCTCTCTCTCTCTCTCTCTCTCTCTCTCTCTCTCTCTCTCTCTCTCTCTCTCTCTCTCTCTCTCTCTCTCTCTCTCTCTCTCTCTCTCTCTCTCTCTCTCTCTCTCTCTCTCTCTCTCTCTCTCTCTCTCTCTCTCTCTCTCTCTCTCTCTCTCTCTCTCTCTCTCTCTCTCTCTCTCTCTCTCTCTCTCTCTCTCTCTCTCTCTCTCTCTCTCTCTCTCTCTCTCTCTCTCTCTCTCTCTCTCTCTCTCTCTCTCTCTCTCTCTCTCTCTCTCTCTCTCTCTCTCTCTCTCTCTCTCTCTCTCTCTCTCTCTCTCTCTCTCTCTCTCTCTCTCTCTCTCTCTCTCTCTCTCTCTCTCTCTCTCTCTCTCTCTCTCTCTCTCTCTCTCTCTCTCTCTCTCTCTCTCTCTCTCTCTCTCTCTCTCTCTCTCTCTCTCTCTCTCTCTCTCTCTCTCTCTCTCTCTCTCTCTCTCTCTCTCTCTCTCTCTCTCTCTCTCTCTCTCTCTCTCTCTCTCTCTCTCTTAAGTATTAGAATCGTCATGCCGGGCAGTCCACCCAGTGCTAATCATGCAAGTGATGCAAAGCTCAAAGAACTTGTCTTAAGGAAAATACCTGAAGGAACGTCATCACCCTGAGACGATCTAGTTCTCAAGCACATCAATTCTCAAAGACGAATCAAGTTAATATCAACTCCATGACATAGATCAACAATGAATTTTGACATTAACTACACCTAAACTTATGTAAATCTTTTCACTAGCAATCAACTAAAATTGACTTTACCACTTTGTAAATCAGGTAGCAATCAACTAGCAATGAATTTTGACATGGATCAAGCACATCAATTCTCAAAGGACGAATCAAGTTATATCGACTCCATAACATGGATCAACAATGAATTTTGACATTAACTACACCTAAACCTTTGTAAATTTTGACCTAAACCTATGAATATATGTATATATATCCATCTAATTTTAATTTAGCATATCTTATAATTTTAGAAATATTCATGTATTTCTTTATA